>JAFNEN010001218.1:0-45060 GCA_019343175.1 Oedothorax gibbosus
AATATTAAAGTCTTTGGGCACTTCAAGGGACCAAACATTTATGGCGTTATAAACAAGTTTGTTGCCACAAAATTTGACTGTATTCTAATTTCAATTAAAATTTAAACCACAAATTAATAAAATCGGACAATTTGGTTATCGGGATTCTAGATTAGATATGAACTAAGTGTTTAATGAATTTTATTTTAAAGTTATTAAAACGGTTGAAGAGTACAGGGGGAAAAAACCTCCATCGAGAGCATATTTGTCTCTATCAGGCCTCTGGCGACAATAGCGAGTCATCGCGTAAATGTTGTAAGGAAACCGCTTTCTCACTTGGTTCTTCTTTCGCGGCCACCCTGTTCACGCAAGACACGAGTCTCACTTTTGTTCTGCAAGAGAATATCCAAGGGGGAAAACTGGTTTCCTGTCTCCAATGTTCACCTAGCAGACCTAAATACGGAAGATTCCTAGTCAATCAAGGGGCTCTTCCCCTGGACTATTCGGTTGTTATAAACATTACAAGATGACTCTTACAAATATACTTGTTTAGTTTTAAAAATGATGCAATCTATCATGAAATATATTAAAAACTTATAAATTTTTTAATATAGGTATTTGCCTGGGCTTCCAATTAGCTGTGGTTGAGTTTGCTCGAAATGTGATTTGCTGGGAGGATGCCCATTCAGCAGAAATGGCTCCTTCTGACGATTCGAGCCACAAAATTGTTGTAAGTTACAATATTCCTTATTTTCGTAGGCCTTGAAGAAAGCCTTAAAAATAATTGTGTTAGAGGCCTTAGAAAACTTATGATTTTTTATACTTAAAAATATTAAAAAATTTTCATATAAGGTCCTAAAATGTCATTCAGGTTTTTTGTTCGAATTTTTTTTTATCATAATTTATGGATTTTTTTTTTTTACAATTCTTGTGTATATGCTCAACTTTCAAGTGAAGTAAAACAACCAAAATTAGTAGCTTATTTCGATCGATTGAGAAAATTAATCTAAAAAATCTTGGCTTATTTTGAGTGAATGATGAAATTAGTTACACAAATATGTTATGTAACTATGCTATAATATATTTTTATGGCTTATTGAAGTTTATAAAATTTTTAAAACTATGATTAGGAATCACTAGTCATACTTCATTATAAATTAATAGAAAGTTTTTTTTAAAAAATAATTATGCCTCACACAAAGAAAATGAAGTAAATACTTATTACTTTACTGTTTAAAATGAGTTATTATGAGTATGAATAATGAAAATGTGATTATGTGCTAAAAATTTGCAGTAATTAATGCATGTTAGATACTTATTTCCATCTTTCCCAGTGTATCTGTGTTTGATAATTCCATTGTCAAAAATCTTAGTAATTTTGATTAGAATAAAACAAGAACTATTTATTTTCTGGATTAAAGTCTTTGAAACTTTTTTAGTGAGAAATGATTTTTATAAGTAAGTGGTTTAATATATTTTAGGTGATTGAAATGCCAGAACACCATACTGGAATAATGGGAGGTACAATGAGGCTTGGAAAGAAAACCACCATGTTTAAAATCAGAGAAGACAGGCAAAAGTCTATTTTGTGTGAGTAAAAATACGTTTTTTCTAAAAATCTTGTAAGCAATTTAAGTTAAAAAGATTTGGTATTTTTGTTTTTTTACATCTACAGGTATAACCTGGTTATACCGTCATTCAAGCGATCTTGTTGTTTATAACATTATAAACGTGGCTAAATATTGAGTGTAGTTTTTTTATGTAAAATATGTATTATGCACACATATTATTAATTAAAGCTATAAAATGACATCTATTGAATAAAGTTTAACTCTATGTGCTATTAGTAGCAGTTTGATTTCTCCTTCTTTAGCTAATAATTTTTTAAGGTGGGAAATAAATTTCCAATTTGGTAACTTTTCGCATCATTTGGTGAATAAAATAAAATTTAAAAAGGGAATACACTGTTAAAAATTTTGTGCTTGGTTTCACCATGATATTGGTTCCTAGTAGCTGCAACGGCAGAGTGGTGAAATGTTTCACCTTTTTTTCGGTGTTTGGTTGAACCATTTTTCTGGATTTGGAAACAAAAACATGAGAAATGGTTCAACCGAATACCAAAAATATGGTTTAACGTTTCACCACACAGCCGTTGCAGCTACTAGGAACCATATTTTTGGTGAAACAAAGTGCCTAATTTTTAAAGGTGTACATTTTTTTTCCATTTTTTTTCTAAGAAAGCGTTTTGGATGCCATATAAACGTAATATATATATATATATATATATATATATATATATATATATATAATATATAAAACGCTAATATATAATATATATAACGCTAAATATATATATATATATATATATATATATATATATATATATATATATATATATATATATATATATATATATATATATATATATATATATATATATTTAGCGTTATAACGGAGGAGTTAATTAAACATTTTCATTATAAGCAAGATACATTTCTATGTTTGTTTTGGACATAGAAATTTTAAATATAGTTCAAATATATTTCATTTCTGTTTGGGATAATTATGATCTAAACTTTTATGGTTATGTGAAAAACTCTTTATTTCATAATAACATATATGTTTGTTAATGTGTTTTTTTTCTTCCTAGGGCAATTGTATGGTAAACCAGACTCAATTGAAGAGAGGCATCGTCATCGTTATGAAGTGGATAAAAATTTTGTCCCTGATTTCGAAAAAGCCGGTCTCAAATTTTTTGGAGAAGATGAAACTGGAGAAAGACTTGAAATCTTAGAGCTGCAAGGTATTGTTTACAAATATCCTAAATTTAGTTAAGGGTCTTGGAAGGGGGGTAAGGGATGCAAAATCCTGAAAACTATATATATATAAAAAATTCTTTAAATAATAAATTAATTTTTAAATAATTTGACATAAAAATTCTATTTCTATCTGCGATTCCGCAGTAGAACTTTGAGATATTTAATTTCTTGTTTTGTGACATCTGTGTTTTATGAGAGCTACACCTAGCTGAAATTCAACTATGAAAACAAGTACATTAAAAATTTATACAAAAAAGTTTAACTTACTAAGATTAAGTTATATGTTTCACAAAACGATGGTACCTTGTACTCTCTAGAATATTTTTTATAGACAAATCTAGGGATGCACCGAATGCCAAATTTGGCTAAATACTGAATAACGAATATTCAGCCAATGTCTTAGCCGAATATTGGGCTGAATACCAAATATTTGGCCTACCTAAACCAATTATTATTTTTTGTCGCATCTAAGTAAGAAGTATTTATTGTTCATCAATTTCAATTTAACATATAAGTACACAATCACACAATAATTTTAATACAATAAAGCTATTAAATGTTTAATAAGCAACAAACAATAAAGTAGTACTCGTTTCTTATTAAAAAAGACATTTAGAAAGTGTAACCTCTAAAAAAAATCACAACATGAAAACAAAAACAAAAGTATGAAAGCTTTTTATGAAAACGAAAACAAAGTATGAAAACAAAAACAAAAGTAGGTGGATCCTATGTAGAATGAAAATTAGAAAAAAATATTAAAACCAGGGCTTACAATAATATTATGGTATTACAAAAGTGAACCAAAATGCCAATAGATTACTTTTCCAAAATGCAGAACAGCTGCTTTTCTTACATCATAATTGGCCTCTACTAAATTTTAACTATAATTAATTATATCCATTCCCATTTAATATAACTTATCTTTTTCATGAATAAACATCATGTATATTGAGAAATTAAAACGCTGTAACATTCATTTTTCTGGTGTTTTTCCGAAATATATACAACAATAGAAATATATACATATACAAAAAATTGATTCTGAAAATTGAAAAAAATTTAATTTCACTATTCGGCCAAACCGAATATTCGGCTGGACTGGCCGAATACCGAATAGTAACTAAATATTTGGTGCATCCCTAGACAAATCTATACCCTAAGCATTTTTCATATACTTTATAAAGCTCAAAGCTTTTTTTTCTTTGATCGTTTTTTGTTGTTGATCATTTTGGGACTTCAAATCAATATTATTCAAAATCTATTCCTTATCGAGTTGACATATCACACATATTTTTCAAATATATTTCTTTAATGTTTTTTTAGGTAGGACTTGTAAAGGAATATATTTTTATTAATTAAAAAATATAGCCAGTAAAATTATCATTTTTTTTTATTAAAAAAAATCTTTTGTAAATAACAAAATTTTGTACTGACTTAATGTAGTCGTGGAGAATTAATAGTGTAAGCTCCAGTGAAATCACTATTAAATAGTTCCAGTTAAAAAAAGCTATTTAAATTAAAAAATATTTTGAATGCATATAGCTTTCTTGTGAAGATTTAAAACAAGTCCTGTCTTTTTTACTAAAAACCGTATATAAGACTTTTAAAAATATATATAGCTATTTTTACACTTAAGAGTATAATTTTATTTAAATCAGATGTATGTTGATAATTATTTTTTGTTCTGTTTTCAGATCATCCATACTTTGTTGCTGTTCAATTTCACCCAGAATACATCTCTCGCCCTACAAGACCTTCTCCACCTTATCTTGGACTTATTTTAGCTTCTTGTAATTTATTAGAAGAACATTTGAAGGAAAGTCCCATGTGTTAATCTATAACACTTTCCTTATAACGATTTATTTTAGATTCAAGAAATTAACTCAAGAAAATATTTTAATATATAAAAAATATTTGAAAATATGAACTTTTCTACTCATATAAAAAACATTTTAATTACTGTTTTGCTGATTTCAAAATTTTAATACTCAGATTTTCTACTTTGAATTTAACCATTTAAAAAATGTTATCTAAATTTCAATGATTTTTCAAAAAAAAAGCATCCCCATTAGCCTTGTGTAGCCCTGCGTATAATGACCGGTCTATATTTGGCAATTTGAGTTACGCTGACGTCAAGCAACAAAATGCCCAAATGTGGTAAACATTCCACTTCATATTCCATACAATTCAACTGGATAGGTATAGCAATCCTACGTTACATTTTGAATCTCGCTGAAATTCGCCAAAGAACAGTCCGACCATTATATCATAGCTGTATAGAATTTAAGATATATGTTTGTCTTTAAATATCTGAAATAAAAGAGCTTCGGAGGAAAAGAGTTGGCACCTTATTATAAATCCAGCCATCCTTCGCTTGTGCATGGGATGGATAAATTTGTCTTTTTATGCCTATCACCTTAAATTTAGGCTCTCGACACTTTTCGTACAATATTTCTCAAGGTATTCCAAAGACTGTTAATCACAATTATAGGGGAAGTAGGAAAGGAAATCGTGAAAGAGTGTTAGCAGCTTCTTGATAATGAATAAAAATTTTTTTATATAATCTAACTTTTATTGACTGATTTTGTATATTTTAAAAGAAACAGCTTCCAAATAAATAAGAAATCTATTTCTGATTAAAAACAACAACTTAAGATCTTATTTTGATCACTGTTAAGTAATAAGAGAGTGAAACGAGTTTCAAAAACATCTTAAGAAATATTATAAAAACAGGTGTTTAAATATGTGGTGGTATGTACAGGTGTTTTACATGTGTCACTGTCTTAACATAAAACTTATATAATTTTTGATTACCAGTACTGGAATTGGATTTCGTGTTTGCATCCTTTTATTTGTGCAAGTGTAAGACATAAAAACTCGAAGAATAGATTTAAAGTACCTCCAGTCTGTAATATGGTAGGGGAGACCGGGGCTAGTTTTGCACGATGTTTCTCTTTGATTATAGATTTTTTACTTTTATTTATTTTGAAGATAACGATATATCATTGCCTTTTCTTCACACGTTTGACGCGAAGCCTACTCAAGCTTATTAGATTGAACCAATCAGCAGGGACCGACTTATAAATTTTGAGGCCCAGGGCACAAGCGTATTTGGGGGGCCCCCACAAATCACAATGTACATTAATAGATCTATGAAGGTGATTTTTTTCATTTCAAAATGGTAGGGGGAACCAGGGACATATGACCCCACTCGAAGTTTTTTGCTTGTAACTTTTAAAAAACACTATTTATGAATGTGTAAATGCAGACAATTTATACTTCATAAAGTAGTACACAATATATATTAGTATTTTTCTGTAGTATTAACTGCAATAGTAGTAAAATATAAATTATTTAAAACTTTAGTTTGGGGTCATGTATCCGATGCATAGGGATACATGACCCACCTATTAGGGATACGTGACCCAACCCCAAAATGTGGTAGTATAACTTAAAATAATCAAAAAACTTTTACCAAATAACAAAACTAATAATATCATATTATAAAGTTTATATAGATTTTATAGTATTTTCAGACAAAATTATTAATTTTTATTTTTATCTCATTAATTATGCTTATATTAACGAAATAATCAAATTTAAAAGTAAATTCTGTTCGAAATACAAAACTGGGGCTTCTTTTATTTTGCAGAGAAAACACATGTGGTTGAAGAATCGCTACTATTTTATCAATATCATTTTGGGATGTATTATCCATTTTAGGATATTTAAAACACTTTCCATCGATTTTTTCTGCATATTGAATTGTAAGCTCGTTAAAAAAAATTTCCTTGTACCTTCCAAACAAACCTTATACTTCGTTAAGGATCCAGTCAATTACTTTTGGGACTCCCGTGATTTTTAAAAAAATTTACTTGGTCTACTTCTGTCTACTTTTGTGTTGTTTACTTGGGTCACATATCCCAAATTGGTTTGGGTCACTTATCCCTAGTTGCACTTTTTTTGTTTAATCCCAAAACAAAGTCATTTGCGAATAATTACATTAGCACTATTATGCATGTAACTGTAGCTGATAGCATGAACTAAACAAATAACTAATTGAAAAAATCTTTCTTTTAAACCAAAAAATGTAGACTGAAAAACCTTACGGCCTCAAAAATTTACTTTCAGTGCATGACGTATGAAATGATGTGATGAAAACGTATTTCTTCGCATAACTTAACACATACGCAATGATTCAGCTCGTTTTTTTTCACCATGTGATCAACTGGCTGAAAGGAAAAAAGTGATGCCACTTTCAACTCACAAAACTTTTCCATTGCTGAGAAAAAGGCATTGGGTCATGTATCCTTAGGGGTCAAATGTCCCTAGTTCCCCCTACAATTACATAAACTTAAGAATTATTGTATACATGTGTACGCACTGCATACTTTACATTTTTTAATGTATACATAATACATGACATCAGAGACCTAATCATATTGTCATATAATATTTTACATACATAATTTTTATTCACATGACTAGGACATATTTTATAAAAATAACAAGGGATATTTTAATTTTAGTGGCTTGTTTTTGAAAAATTAATTTTGGAACATATTTTCCTCAATATTATACCTTTTTAACCCTTTCAGTCCCAAATATCAATTTGGCATCATCATTTTAGAAATTTTTTCTGATCGTCATTAGCAATTTATGATATCAAAAAGCACATCATTCGATTCATCAAACTTTTTCTATTAGAAAATATTTTTTATTAATCCCAATAGATGTCAGCCCTATTATTTTTTTAAATTATAATCAGAAACATGATGATGCCAAATGGCCTCACTGGGACTGAAAGAGTTAAGGAAATTTGGGGGCCCCCTGGGGCACGTGTTCCGTTTGCCCTGATGCCAGAAATCAGGCTCTGCCAATCAGTAGTCTATCATAATTAGCAGGCAAAAGTTTTATTACGCTGTACTGTGACATACAGGGCCGGATTAAGCAGTGAAGGGGCTTGTAGGCAGTAAATTTTGATGGGGCCCCAAAAACGGATTTTAGAAATCAAACAGTCTACCTTCTCAATTTGTTCCTTCATGAAAAAACAAATCCCGGAAAAGTATTTTTAAAATCATTTAAAGATTCCCAGAACAAATTTCATGGTCGTTTTTCTTCCTGATAAATCAAAGTTTTTATAAATAAAAAAAAACATAAACGTAGGTATTTACGTGCACAAGCAATTACATATAGTATTACAATATAATAAGGTTTGCAAACTAGACCGCCAATTTTCAAATACAAAATACTTTTTTTAAAAACAAAAACGTTATAAAAATTAGGTATGGATGTAGTTTATTTTACATCTAAACATAGTTTATTAGGTATTTTTGCATATTGATTCGAAATACCAAGTGAGAATGAAAAAATACTGTCTAATAATCGTTTAACACGTATTTTTTCTGTATTAATGAGTAAACTGGAGTTGATTTATAAAAACTAACATTTTTTTTTCTTCAATAATTGAATACAGTTTACAGGGGCCATCCCAGTTTATCGTTTTCTCTGTTACAATTACTGCTAAGGCAACAGCAATTTTCATTTAGTATCATCTGCAATCAGTCAAAATTATAATAAATAACATAATCCTAATAAATAATAATGAATAACATTCTATTAGAAAATGTAGGTTACCTTTATTAAAATAAACACTTTGTGAGTGATTGTATTTCAGATTAGATTAATTGCGTAAAATTAGAACAAAAAGAAAAATAGATGAGCTCCGATAAAACTATTAATAATACGTAGATAATTTTATTAAAATAATTTTACTTTTTATTGAAAAAAAACCCTTTATATAACAAAATAATAAACACTCAAATATGTGGAAATTTATTGACCAAGTATACGAATAAATTGCACAATTTAGAGTGATTTCACGATTTCAAATAAATCACTATCCATATTTTATTTTAGTTATATTGATACTTCTAGTTTGAAAGAAAAAATTCAAATAAATATTAAACAAGTAGGTTTGTTACAGAATCTGTCACTTAAACCGCTTCCACACAACATTTGTGCTCAACAGGAAACAAACTATTTATACACCTCAGAAAGAAATTAGCCAAACAGAACCTTTAGCTAGTTGTAATTAAACATTTAAACGATAAAATGAATTATTTTCATTGATCTTCTTTCTCAGATTTAATAATTAGACTTTACCTTTTGCTAAATTTGTTTGAAGTTCGAAGAAGAAGAATGTAATCTTTTTTAATATCTTTGTGTCGCCACAATTTCCCATTTACATTTCTTTGAAAATTCAGTTATTTATCGTTTGTTAAATTAATTTACAGTTCGAAAATATATAATTAGTGCAATTGATGGTTTAAAAATAAAAGCGGAACTTTGCCTATTTTTTTATGCCAAGTTAGAATAATCTATGAATCTTTCTTCATACATATATAATAAACCACCAAAAGAACTCTATTGTGATTATACAACAATCCAAACTGAATTATATCGCATAAATAAATATTTTTCAATTTTTTTTTAATTTTATTTTAACTAAAGTTTCTGGTACGTTTAACGAAATGGCAACAGTGAAAATATTGAATAAAAATGAAATTTGCATGTTATTTCAATGTAGATTAAAATTTTAGTTATTTAAATTTTAAACAAACTTCTAATTAAAAAATTTTAATGAAATTTGGAATGTAGCTTAATCTGATTTTTTGCTTCAAAATGACGTATTCCACTTGTCTGTGAGACTTGTGGATGGCAACAGTGAAAATATGAATAAAAATGGAATTTGCATGCTATTTCAATGTAGATAAATTTTTTAGTTATTTAAGTTTTAAATAAACTTCTAATTTAAATTTTTAAATGAAATTTGGAATGTAGCCTAATCTTATTTTTTGCTTCAAAATGACATATCCCACTTGTCTGTGGGACTTATGGTTCTTTCTGTGAAAGTGGGTGACAGACGGACGGACAGACGGACGGACTGAACGATTATAATACCTTCCACTTTTTACGTTATAAACGTAGTGTGGAAGCTAAAAATTATTCAAAATAAAACAAATACTTGATTTTAGGTAAAAACAAGTAGGTTTGTAACGGAATCTGTCACTCAACTCGCTTCCACACAACATTTGTGTTGAACAGGAAAAACAGTTGCCAAACGAAATAATTCTATTATAAACATTTACACTCTAAATTTGGCTAGTTTCATTTATTTTATTTCGAAAATTCAATAATTATTTCTTCAATAATTATTATCGTTTCCAAAAATTTATTTATATTTCAAAGAATAAATATGTAATATTCCTCTATGTTGAATATAACCGAAAAATGTCACATTAACATACAAAGAATCTCTTAGTGAAATATATTTGACGTCATTTCAAACGGATTGATGTTGCAAAAATAAATTTCTTTTAATTTATTGTTTGAAAGAATTAAAGTTTCTCGAGTGATTGTTGCGAATGGCAATGGTGATTTAATTCTAGTAAAAATGGTTTTCTATGCTTTCTAAATGAGCATTAAATTTTTCAGTTTTTTTAAATAATTAAAGTACTTCGAATTCGAATTTTTTTTCTGAGATATTCAATGTCTAATTTCGATGCGCTGAATTTTTTGACGTATCACACTTGCCTGTAGAATTTGTAGTTTTGGCTATGAAAGTGGGTGACGGACGGATAGACGGACTGAACGATTATAATACCTTCCACTTTTTACGTTATAAACGTAGTGTGGAAGCTAAAAAACCTTATAATTGTAAAGGGTTGCGGGGAAGTTGGAAGTTGCGGGGCCCTAAAAAATGGACGGGGCCTGTAGGAGACTACTTCGCCTACTTTCCGATCCTGTCCGGCCCTGGTGACATATAAGTTATTAAATAATTTATTTAGGATTTTATATATTACAAACAATGTTAGTGGTTGTGAACCATATGTTAGTGCAAGACCCGAGTTGGACAACAAAAATAAATTACATTAATACTATAAAATGAACTATAGGCCGAGAAATTACGTTGTTTTGCTTATTAAACAACGTACTGCATTGATGTTAAAAATATCTCGTCACCCTACACATAATTACCACAATTTATGGTACTTTAAATGATTACAGCAAAGAATAAATGATAAAATTTAGGTTAACTCAACCACTTTGACCGGCCTGTCGACGCATACTTAATTTTCTTACACAAAAACAAGAACGACTTCATAAAAAAATATTTTGACTTCATTTAATAGTACTTCTTGAATTGAACAAAACTAGGTACGATATAAAACCGATTTGCCAAATCATAATTGGAAACATAAATACAAATCGTCTTTAACTTTCGCTGAAGAAAAGCCTACTATACTTCAACTTTTATTCGAGAAAAAGCACTAAAACTTCAACTGTTCTTTTAGCCAACCCTCCTTTAAGAAACGCCTATGAAGAGAGGGGAGGCCACGCCTTACACGACCGTTTGCATGAAATCATCGGGACTCTCATACTTTCGGATACGTATACAATTCGATTTTGTTTTTAAAATTGTAATAAAAGTAGGCATGCCTCCTAAAAAGAAACAGATTGTCTATATTAAGGTAACGGGTTCCCAACAAGGCGGGACTCTACAGCTAGTGCCGAATAAAATTAAATTTTAAGCACAAAAACAGTATACGATACAGCTACAAAAAACCGTTGCCGGACTCCTGTATATGGAAGTTCCAACTTCTAAAGATAGAGGGCGTATCGCAATACCAGAATCGCATATAAATAACAGGCAATTCTGTCTTCAAATCATCCCCGCCATTACACCCCTACTCGCCTTTTCGCGGCCATTCATTTTCATCCTGCCATGTCTTAATTCCCGCCACACCGGAGGTGGAGGTAGCTACGCTACCATGTACTCCTAAAATTGTTAAACGTCGTCGTCTTCAAATCATATTTTATCGATTGAAAACTTGGATAGAGACGGGACTTTTCGTTATCTTGCTGCAGTTGTCAAAACTTACTAGTTATTATTAGGGCAGGTGCATTATTTAGTTAGAGGGGGGGCCGGAGGATTATGTGGGGGGGTCATGATTAAATTTTATCCTTGAAAGGGGGGGTCTGGTTTTAATATTTCAATTATTTACCAAGGAGTTGTGGGGGGGGGGGGGGTTACAATTATTATTATTATTAAGTTTTAAGGTCTTCAGAAAAAAAATTCCCGAAGCATATAAAATTCATATCACACTAAATGTGTAAAATTGACGCTTTTCAAATTTAACCAAGTAAGTTAGTTATACAACAAATGCATAAAGTAAGCGGCTCAGTGGCTGAGAGGTTAAACGTGTCCGCCTCGTAAGCCCAAGATCGCGGGGCGTCAGAAGTTAGATTCTAGTCGCGGGGCGTCAACATTGGTAGCAAGAGTTGCCTATGTGGTGCCGCAAAGAAATGACTCTCAGTTCTGGGGATGTGCCGAGTCTGCAAAGGCTTGACCGTCAATGTTGCAGCCCCATTAGAAAAAAAATGCACAAAGTAAAACTTTTCAAAATTATGTATCGTAATTTCTGTGAGCTGCATCATATTAACTTATCAAATCGACAAATAGTACAATTGAAGATTCTCTTTTCAACCTACAGCAAGATAGTCAACCCAGTTGTAAAAAAAATCTGCTTATTTTCAACGACAATTATCAACTTTGAGAACATAAATATTTTCCGCAAAAAAATCTTTAAAACATCATATTAACATTTCGAATGAAAACTTCCAAAATTAAAATGTTTGTTCAAAAAATCATTAAGAATAAATATCACCATAAACAAAACTACTGTGTTTTAAGTATAATAAAGTAATATTATCTTTAAATTTTTCACACCTTTACAAATGTAGACCCAACCTACGAAAAAATTACATTCGGTACATAATGCAATTATATACGTTTCCAATTATAAACATTTTATTTAGGCAAATTTTATTAATCACTACAATCTGAAGAGCTGCCTTCGGAGCTACTAGCATACATAACATCATAAGCATTCCAATATGCTTTTTCTGCCTCTTATGGCAGTAGATCAAGGATACAACATTTAGCCTCATGATTGAAAACATCGCCTTCTACAAGCACAAGCAATTTATCAGAGTCTGACGGTGTCAGTTTACACAAACCATCAAAATTTATAATGGATGTTGGAAGATTTGAGTCAAAGTTAGGGTCCACTGCTGTTTCAGTTGTAACTTTATTTATTGTAAACATCAACTAATCGAGCCTTAAATCTTGCATCCTTTCTTTTTACGGCATTCCTACGGCTTTCCTTCAAGGATCTTTTGGAGTTTTTCTTTGAAGCTTTGAGGTTTTCCCCGAAGACTTACACAACTCCACACTTTTTTTTTTTTGGGGGGGGGGGGGGCAGGTTTGTAGACCTGTTTGACAGATTTTTTTTTTTTGGGGGGGGGGGTCATATTTTAAATTTCTGGTCCTAAGGGGGGGTTAACCTTTTTATTTACAGCTGTATTTCAAAATCCTCCGGCCCCCCCCTCTAGTTAATTAATGCGCCTGCCCTTATCAAACAAAGAAATTTTTTCTTCTCTGCAAATGTATATTTCTATACTCTCAGTAAACATGTCTTACGAAAGTAAATTATCAGTAGAAATGCAGCTACTCAAGGTTAACCTCACCAAAAAACTTCCTGACGATATAAAATTCGTTAGTACTCAGCAGTTAGAGCAGGGGCGGCGGCAGCAGAGGGGCTAGGGGGGCTCAAGCCCCCCTGCCGGGCAAGGCTAGCCCCCCCGTCGGGGAAATTTTGAATTTCGTCGGGGTAAAACTAACTTATGATATCGGAAAAATTTGAGTCTGAAAAAAAAAACCTTTTAACGGTTTCAAAATTCAACACTGTTTCGCATTTTCCACAACTGTCGTCTCAGTCGTGGTTCGTACCCTTCTTCAATTGACCTTGAGTGCATACCACTAAGCGGCGAAATGTAATTTCTCTTTTATCGTCCCACCACCCCAAACAGTGGGGGTGTAGCTGTAGAAACCCTCTAAAAGCTGAGAAAAACAAAAAAAAAAAAGGACGTTCTTTTGAGTTTCCAGCTAGTATCATATGTCACCACTGCTGACAAATTTATGACCTCGGGGAACTTGTCGTGGGGTGCATAGTTGACCTTCGTAGGAAGGTTCATTACCACTAAGTGTTTTCTTCAGAACGGATTTACTTAGTGCACTTTTAAAAGATTTGCTTTTTTGTAAGAAATAAAGAATGTAAAAGAACAGACTACTTGTGGTATGTTAAACCTCAATTAATTTTATTGGATTTTTTGGAAGTATTTTAATATATATATTTTAATTTTAAAAGAATGATTTCCCCGATTATTGATATTTTTTTGTGTTAAAATTAAATAGCAGCAAATTTGTTGTTTGTGCTCGTCTCGGCACGTAAAAAATGCAACGCAGTTTGAAATCTCTTAAAATGTTGTTTTCAAAATTGCTTTCAAATTTTGTACGTTTTTTTTAAATACAAAATATGTATATCCTAATCGGCAACTTCAAAATTTTGTAACCCCCCCCCCCCCCTTTGAACAATCCTGGCTACGCCACTGATTCTAATAGTTCTCATTCCATGTGTACCACTACCACGGTATTTTGGAGATAATGATGCAAAAAAATATAATCTGTAAGAATCCTAGACTAGGGTCACCTCGATTTTGTCGTCCAATACCTGTACAGTTTTGTAGAGGAATCAACACTAGCTGAATTTACCAACACGTAGGGAATACTTAGAGCTAAAAAAAATTTGTAATTTTAGCCTAAATTAGTTTAAATAAGAAAAAATAGAGGGCTTCATACTTCTAAAAACATGTAAAATTAGATGTTTTTAGCCCATTGGAAAACTTTCAGAGTTTAAGCCATGTTTGTACCCCTTTTGTCAAAATGTGCATCCCTAAAAATCATTTGGCAAGGCATCCTACTGTTTGTTTTGTGGAAATTTTTGAGGATTTGTATCGAGTGTAAAAAGAAATCTGTATAGTAGCGCGTTTAGCTTTAAAAAAGTTTGAAATAGAATTTTATAATTGAACAAAACTATTAATCGATTTCTAAATTTTTTGATTAATTGCGTTTTTTGTTTCATTTTTGAATATTAATAATAACCTTGCGAAGTGTTCACGGTTTTATGTTGATTGTTGGTTATATTTGGACCAATTCGAGAATGAATATTAAAAAAAACTTTATTTTTTAAATTATACCGAAGCCCCCCCGTCGGGGTACGCCAACCCACCCGTCGGGAAATTCCTAGCGCCACCACTGAGTTAGAGGATGAGTACCCAGGTCTTAGCTCGAAGGAACGAGAATACAAATGCACCGAGAAGAATGGAGCTGTTTTCATCACGCAGGTCGGTAAAAAGCTGAAATCTGGGAAGATGCATGAACGCCGAAGTGCAGATACCGACGACTGGGAGTTAAATGGAGATATTTTGGTTTACTACGATGTTCTTGATATTGCTTTAGAGCTGTCCAGTATGGGTGTCCGTGTCACTAGGAACTCTTTAATAAAGCAACTGGCGAAGAGTGAGCAATTAGATTGGTTGGATACGCCATTTCACAAAGCATTGGCTGCTAATGAATTGCCATATACGATTGGCGGTGCTATTGGCCAGTCGCGTCTGTGTATGTATTTGCTTGATAAAATGCATATTGGTGAGGTGCAAGCTTCTGTCTGGGATCAAAAAACCATTGACGAGTGTGAAAGAAATAATATTAAGCTTTTGTAAAAATATCTTAGGTTCAAAGCGCAGGGTTGTTAAAAATCCGAGTTTTTTTTATGAAAAACCCAACCCACTTGGGATTTTGGGTTTTTCAGAGTTTTTACGGTTTTTTCAGGGTTTTATGGGTTTTTCAGTATTTTGGATGTGTTTTTTAGGATTTTGTGATTTATTGAGGGAAGTTTTAACTATTTATCTATACATTGCAATTTTTAAAACTAACAGAACATCTTGAGAGAGTTAATCAGGAATGATGTAATTTAAATGAGAACAATTAAAAAATAATTGCGTAGTTAGATATATGTATATTTAAATTTATAAATGTATTGTCTAGAACCAAGTATTGTTTGTTTGTGTACGTGTAAAATTATATAATCTGGAATATTGTAACGATGGAAATTTAAATTAGAATTAAAAAAAAATATTCGTTATATTTAATTGTTAAATAATTAGTTTAAATTTAAATTTGTAAATGCATTTTAAAAATTGAAGGTACAAAAATGTAAAAATATATTAAGAATAATACTAAAATATTAATTAAAAATTATATGAAATGTATATTTGTTGGATGTATAAAAAGTGTTTACTTTTTTTAATTTTCAGTGGAGGCAATTTTAAGTTCAATTGGCCACTTGGGTTTTTTGATGGATTTTTTCAAGTTTTTTTTTTTAAACCCACCTGGGACTTTTCGGGTCGGGTAATATCATAACAACCCTGTTAGACTGCAATTTTGTGTCAATATAATAACGTTTTAATTAAATATTTTAAGAAAGATTCTGAAACCATGTTATGAATTGAATTAATTGTTCATTCTCGATTCTTTCTATAGGTAAATAATATCTTAAAATTGCCCTAATTTTTAATTAAAATAGCATGAAGTTAAATTTCAATGTCGTGCTTCACTGTAAAATGTAATTCTGTTTATTACGTATTAAATAAATTTTATTTTACTACTTTAGACGACTTTTATGTGAATTTTAAGTAAATATTAACATCCTAAATTATTTATTTTACTTTTTCTTACGAATCTTAGTAAGTCAAACTTAGTCTTAGTAAGTAAGTCTTAGTACACTCAATTATTAGTAAGTCAAAAGTTAAAACTTGTATCCATCTGATACTTGTCTATTTTAACTAATATTAGCTTCCACACTACGTTTATAACGTAAAAAGTGGAAGGTATTATAATCGTTCAGTCCGTCCGTCTGTCCGTCCGTTCGTCTGTCACCCACTCTCACAAAACGAACTGCTAGTCTCACAAACAAGTGGGATAAGTCATTTTGAAGCAAAAAATCAGACTAGGCTACATTCCAAATAGGCTACAATACAAATTTAAATTACGAAAAATTTAATCTACATTGAAATAACATGCAAATTCCATTTTTATTCAATATTTTCACTGTTGCCATTTCGTTAAACGTACGAGAAACTTTATTAAAAATAGAAATAAAACTTTTCAAAGAATATTTATTTATGTGATATAATTCAGTTTGGATTGTTGTAATATCACAATAGAGTTCTTTTGATGGTTCATTATATATGTATGAAGAAAGATGCATAGAGAATTCTAAATTTGCACAAAAAAATGTGCAAAGTTTCGCTTTTATTTTTAAAGCATCAATTTTACTCATTATATATTTTTCGAACTGTAAATTAATTTAACAAACGATGTAAATGGGAAATTGTGGCGACTCAAAGATATTTATTAAAAAAATTACATCATTATTCTTCGAACTTCAAACAAATTTAGCAAACAATAAAGTCTAATTATTAATTCTGAGAAAGAAGAACAAACGGTGAAAATAGTTAATTTTTTTTGCGTTTAAAAGTTTGAATTACAACTAGCTAAAGGCCCTGTTTGGCGAATTTCTTTCTGTGGTGTATAAATTGTTTACTTCCTGTTGAGCTCAACTTTTGTGTGGAAACGGTTTAAGTGACAGATTCTGTAATTTGTTTACAAATAGCTCTCATTTATTCTTCCCATATTTTATAGCATAAGTAGGTTTTCTTAAGTTATTAACATTAATTACATTAATTATTAACATTAATTACATTAATTATTAACATTAATTACATTAATTATTAACATTAATTACATTAATTATTAACATTAATTACATTAATTATTAACATTAATTACATTAATTATTAACATTAATTACATTAATTATTAACATTAATTATAATAATTATTAACATTAATTATAATAATTATTAACATTAATTAAACATTTAATGAGAAATTTTATGAATTTTTTTTTATTTAAAGAAACTTTTGTTTAAATGTATAAAATATAAATACAATAGTGTAACTGATGTTAGATGTCTAGTATCTTTCGGACGTTATACTAAGGTTTTCGAAAAAATTGCGTATGCTCAAGTGGTGGACGCTGTATAACTTTTTGGTTTAAAAGGTATTTTCTGCGAAAAGAGATACAGCTGACTTCAAATTTGGTACGTGTTTCTAGTATCTATCTTATGTTAAAATAAGGTTTTCGAGAAAATTGCGCATGCGCAAGTAGCGGCTGCTATAATAAGTTTTATTGTTTGTGTGTTCTGTTTGGCTGTTAAAATAAGTTTTTTTTGTTTGTGTGTTTATTGCTTCTTAAAGTCTATACATTTTTCTTTTATCTAAAAAGTTTGAATTGTTGCTGTAAAATAAAAAATAATATATTTTCTCTTTATTAGGTAAGCTTTATTACTCACTCATCTTTAAAATTTTAATTGAACCTGCTTATACGCTTATTATTCTTAATGGAAAACCATTTTATTAATTGAACATGTTGAACATATTCCAGATACGGAAGAAATATAAGTGGCTTTGAAAATATATTTTTGATGCGAAGTTAAAAGATTTAGTTTTTTGAATATAAAAACCAATATTATTTAGCTTGTATCTTTAAGTGTCTGATATTTATTCTAATTAGTACATGAATGTATATCTAAAATTATATCTAGAGTATATTTTTTTAATTCTCAGTTACTTCACTCCGCTCAATAGGGAAGAATAACGAATGTTTACTCCCCACAGGAGCTGATCCAGGCAAATTTGACAGATGGGGCAAAACATTTAATAGTTTAAATAATTAGTAACAATATCAAGAAGTTCAACAGGAACTAAAAGAGCCTAATTTAATTGAACTTAAATATTTATTGAAATTCCTATCGGGAAAACAAGTAGTTTGTATAAGAGTAACTGTCACCTAGAATCGCTTGTACTCAAGATTTATACATATATAAGAAAAAAAAATCGCCAAACACAGCATCCAGTCGTAATTTAAACGTTTAAAATCCAACAAAATCAACAATTCATAAATTTTCTTTAAAGTAAATAAATATTATTTATAGTGTGCTTAATTTATTTGCAGTTCGAAGAATAATTATGTAAAATTGTTTTAGTTAAGGGGAGTCGGATGGTTCTATCACGCCCATGTTAATTTACTAACTTTAGGAACATTTTTCTTACTAACTATATGAGATATCATTATGATTTTTTTAATAGTTTGTTCCTTTCATATATCTCTTTGATTTAAACTGGGGATATTTCACAGTATAAAAAAATACTTTTACAGTGATTTTTTGAAAATATGTATTAAAAACTCCCAAAAAAAATCCGATTTAAAGTTATATAACTCTTTTTTAATCAGATATTAAAAATTCCTCAGTTTAAATGAAAGAGCTATTAATGGGGAAGAAATAATAAAACAAAACATGTTGATGTCTTTTTTAGTTCCAGAGAAAAATGTTCCTAACTGTTGAAAACCTTTATACTTCAGGAAACGCAAAAGAAAATTAAGGCTAATAAAAGGGGGGTCCAGTTGTCAGTGATCCCCTATTTCCTGCCAAAAGTTTGCCTTCAAGAAGGGTGTCCTTTGTTATTTTTAGCCTACTTTTCTTTTTTTAATTCGAAAGAATTAAAAAAATGAAAAAGTAGGTATTGACATGCGGTCGATGTCCGTCTGTCTGTCTGTCCGTACCCCCCTCCCAAAATCGGTTCTATACATCAGTTCTTAAAAATTCTTTTTTTTTGTTAGAAAGGTATGACCTCAGAGACCCAACTTTCATACTTTTTGTCCGCCTGTCTGTACGTCCTGATGGACATAAATTTACTACCTGTCGGCGAATTTCCCATTGAATTAGCATTGGAATTCAATTTTGAATTCAATTAGCATTCAATTCAATTTTAAATTCAATTTCTGTTGCCAAAACAACAATGGCATGAGAAACTTTATTTATTTAAAATATTTGAAGCAAAATAATTTTTTCATGAATCAGTTTGGAATGACGTCATAAAATGTAGCACAATTTGATTCTTTGATTGTTCATTTATCGTTCACCAAGAAAGCGGCAAGGCATATTTTTTACATACAATTATGCTTAGCTTTAATTTACATTTCGTATTTTTTTAATGCAGTTTGGAGAAGTTTCATTACTTTTGTCATTAATAAATAATTCAAATTCGGTACACGGGTTCCTAGTACTCTCGGAGGTCAAAATGACTTTTCGAGGAACTTGCGCATGCGCAAGGGGTAGCTGCCACAGAACTCTTTAGGTTTTAAAGTTATTAAAATTACCTCGAAAGGCATATAATTAAATTTAAATGTGTGTATTTTTTAATTGAAAGGTAATTAAAAGTCGCGTAGTATTGCACAACAATAGTTTTTCCAAGGGAATCTGATTTTCAACAAAGTATGTTGGCGTGTCGCCTTTAAGTATGTTGTACATGAAACGTGGATAAATTAAAGTGCTGATCATACGAAGGACATAAGGCCCAGAAGAGGGCTACAAATTGGAATCCTTGGACGTTGAGGCTATTTATTGTACAACTGCTTTGATCATGTTTGTCTCTATTTTTCAGTAGCCTATCAGGAAATCTTTTCTATTTATTTAAAAAAAACGGTATTTAATGGTCTATAATCTTATTAAATTAAGGCCGTTATTAATGAATTTGCAAGATTCTTTACGCTGAAATGAGCTGTTAAAAATGAAAACCTATCACAATTATTAAACTTTCAAAAGCCAAATGTCATCAACTTACGAAATGAAATGGTAATTATCCATTTTTTTAACAAACATGTTTGGTGCTTTCATCTATTAATAGATTTTTAACTTAAAGCTATCCCGAGTTTCGATAAAGGATCATCATTCACGTTGGAGTTGAATTAACTTCGCACTAGAGCTAAACGAGGGCTATTGGTGACGGAAGTCGTATTTTAGACCACAGTCAAGTGACGAACCGACACCTCAACCACACCGACACCGAACGCAACTTTTAAGGGCATTGTACGCAGCTTCGTGACTTCGGAGAATATTTAACTTGGACTCTAGCAGTCTGCGCGCTGCAACGGGTGCGGGTTCGATTCCCGCCTTTGCCCTGGGTGTACTTTCTTTCTCTGTGACAGTAAAATTTTCTTCTGTGTCTGTATTTCTTGACGAAGGTTTATAAGCGGGTCTCTGATCAAGCACACAAGCCGGAATATATATATGTACCTACCCTACCACAACTAACGTGATCTATTCCTATAAGCGGGTACCCAATGAAACTTTATAGTGTAATCGTACGAGAGGTGTCGGAATTTCGGTTCATGAAAGATTTAACCTGTACCAGTCACATATACTTAGTATTTATTATTTGCGGTTTTTTTTGTTCACACCATTACTACTACATTGACTAGATGAAAACAGAGCATGCAAAAGAGTTGTCTGTGGAAAATATCATAAGCGTGGTTTGATTAATTACATTTCAAGACCCTACCCCATCTATTAAATTTTTAAAAATTCGCTTATTATTAAGCTACCTAAACTTTATATTATTTGCAACAGCAGTTTTTTTTTATAACGAATACAATCTCATTGAACTTAATATAGCAATAGTGACTACTTAATTCATCTAAAGATTTATAACAACCCATTAATGGCAATTTTGCGAGGTTATTTCAATCAATAATATTTATGCTGTAGTGATTTTAATTGAAATGCAACAATGCTTACCTGAAAGTAACCAAGTTAAAGAAAATAATTCCTAAAGTTTTAAAAACCTTTGTTTGTAACAATGAATTCAAACAATGTTAGACTAAATTTTTATTCTGTTAAATTCATTCTAGCTTCAGATTTCAGACTAGAAGTTGCGTTTGCTCTTTTAAAATATGGAGTTTTGAGGATGATCCTCCTCCTAAAATTGCTGTGTGAATTAACGTCGCACTAGAACTTCATGGGGCCATGGCGATGAGTATTATCGGTTTTTCGGCAATGGTAAGTTTTAAAATTTCATGATTTTTTTAAAACCAAAATATTGATTGTGGTCATTGTAAATTCAAAAGATTTCTAATAGGACTTAATTGACCACACAATACTCTACATTATTATTTTTATAGATACCTTTTAATATTCCTTGTTTTTAAATGCATGACTAATAAGACTTTATGCTTATTTTTACTATTTAAAATGTACTACAAACGTATTAAGTAATTGTTACTCTTAATGCAAGACATTAGTTTCGTTAAAAAAAATTTCACATCATTATGAAAAAAAAAGCCGCCGCAAAGTAAAAATTAAAAATACTTCTTAAATGTATATACTTATTTTTATATTAACATGCAACGCTTATGCTAAAACCTATGTTTTCGGGTGAGATTTTTTTAAAGCATTATCCGAAAAATTATCCGAAAAATGCCAATTTAAAATGTTTTTGTCTTGGTTTTTTTTTTTCTTTCAAATAATTCTTATTCATTACAAGACAAAATTTATCAATCTAATCCTTCGGGAAGGCACGAGTTTCGTAGAAATAATTCATTGGGGGTGGATTGGTTAAATTGCGTAAAAGCAGCAGATTTTTATAAATTCGGGACTTTCAATCTATTTCCTTACTCGTCACTTGACTGTGGCTATAAATTATAACGCCCGTCACCAATAGCTCTTGTGTAACTCTAGCACAACGATAATTCCAAACTAACTACCTAAATCTCCTTACTTTGGAATGTCTCCGAAAGAATTTCAAGCTTGAATTATTCAATTAAACATGCTGAATTGATGTTTGTAGTTGGGGGTAGGTGTTGGGTTGGTACATATATATCCCGGCTTGTGTGCTTGACCAGAGACCCGCTTATAAATCTTCGTCAAATAAGACATACACAGACAGATTTTTTACTGATACAGAGAGAAGAATTACACCCAGGGCAAAGGCGGGAATCGAACCCGCACTTGGTACAGTACGCAGACTCTTAGCGTAGGCAGCTATCTAAACCACTAGGCCATCCGGGCCCCTGTACTTGAGGGCATGCTCAATGTGTAATGCGTAAGTGGGCATTCTCAACGAATGCTACAACGAGGGCTGTTGGCGACGGATGTCATAATTAAAAACCACAGTCCCGTGACGAGCCGATACCTGAGTATATTTAACGGCGTATATTTTAAAGGCGACGTCGTACGCGCCGTCAGAACTTTGAAGCATATTTAATGTGAACTCCCTCTGCACGAGATACTTTTCGCTGGGCATTTATTGGCTGCATGGGCCGTTTGTAGGTCGGCAGTAATTTTGGCGATGCCCTAAACCCGAACCTGGGATCTTTTGCACCTATATGCAAATTGTTTTAATACTTGCTATTCATTAAAACCTTAACAATATTAAAAATGTAAATAACAAGTAGTGTTTATAATGTTCAAAAATATATAAAATTTTTCGAATGAAACTAATAATTACTTTTGGTCATTCTGTTACATTTCAGGGATAGTAAATGTAATGCATTTATGACGAAAAAAGAAGACATATTTTTGCAAAATTTTGTCTGATTGTATTTATCAGGACGAATGTTACAAACGTAAGCAAATGCATCAAGCATTTAAATTTCAAAATTGAAATAATCCTTAGTTTTATCAGTATATATAATATTAACGGCTATTTACTAACCGAAACATTTGGATTTCCAGCAGGACCAAAAATGAAAACAGTATCGTTGAAAGTATTGCCACTTAAGACATGAAACATTTCCAAATGAATTGGCAATTATCTGCTTTTAAAACAAATATACACATTTGTAGTGCTGCCATATAAACTCAATAGATTTCTAATAGAACTTACTTGACCACACAATACTCTACATTTTAAATAAACTATTGAAATTGTTCTTTTTATAGATATATTTTTATATACTCTTTTTAAATGTAAAAGTAACTAAGACATAATGTTTATTTTTATTACTTAAAATTTACCACAAACTGTGTTCAGTAATTGTTACACTTATTGAAGTCTTATAAATGTTTTTTTTTTAAATCTTGAAAAATGTATATTAAATGTAAAAAAAGTAGGATGATGTAAAGCATAATGTGCTGTAAGCAAAGTCATAATGTGTTTTGTGCAATGTTTATAAGATTTAAGTTGCCATCTACAAAAAAAGTTTGTACGCTTTAAAATAAAACGAATCAAAATTTTTACAACATACCGCTTAAATATTCGCTTTTTTTTAATAACACTACGTATTGTACTACACTGCTCACAACAATTAGGGGAACGCATGGTTTAAATGCGAATAGCTCTTTTCTTATTCAAATCAAGACTAAATTTATCAATCCGAAAGTTAATTAGGAAAGCGTGAGTTTCTGAGAAATACATCATAGGTGGATTTGGCCAAATTGCGTAAAAGCAAAATAGGTTAGGAATTAGGGACTTTGTGTACAATCTTTTTACTTTGGTATATCTGCCATAATAGTTTTAAGCATAAATTATTATATCAAACATGGGGAATTGATGTTTGGAGTTTGCATATGGGTTTATGTGTAACCACCCTATAAACATTTTCTCTTACATATTGAATAAATCTAAAAAGCTTGCTCTTGTGTCTTCAGAATAAGTTATTTTTCCACGAATACAACTCTCTTTATTTTAAATGGTCGGAACATGATTAAGATTGTTTTTTATCATTAGTTTTGAATTTTTTAAACTATTTTTTTCGGTACTTGCGGCAGAAGTTGTTCTAATGCGCTGATAAAGAGTAATTGATTTTATTTTAAATAAATTTTTTAGAGGAAAGTGTTTTGATTTTAAATACAGTTTTTTATTTTATGATTTGTCGGGAAAATTTAGCTGTAGATTGGTGGCTCTTAAAAACGCCAAATCTGTAACTGTAGCGTCAAAACGGAAGTACCTTTTTTTTTCTCTTAACAATTATGAAACTCAACTTTTAACTAATGCAAAATAAATGTAATATTTATTTTTTTTAAAAGTTACTTTTTGTACTGAATGACCATTCTTGTTGTTTTTAGATTGCGCGTTTTTCTAATGGTCAACAGTTCTGATTAAAAGCAAATATAGGTGCTTAAGGTAGACGTATGCCTTAAAAACACGAAATTCGGTCAAATTTCACATTTTTAGATAATTTAAAAGATAAATTAATTGGTTTCATAAATCAGCAATAATTTTGTTTCTAGTGTAAATAGAATACACATTGAGTTAATTTTAATGACTGTTAATTTGTAATAGTAATATTTAACACGTAATTCTTTTTATTAAAAAAACACTTTCATTTTATTTGAAATAAAAAAAGTATTTTTAAAAATGTGAATTCCCTCTGTTTAATGACGACCACCCTGCATGTTTAGAATTTCTTAACAAAATATAAATAACAGTCTTAAAGTCAGTTAAATGCTTATATGTTTACAGATTAATTTAAATTTTAATTATTGGCGAGAAAGTTGAACATGAAAATATGCTAAAAAGATAGATATTTTTTTATATATTCATAAGGTCAAATGTTTAGAAAATTACAATAATTTTGTATTATTTATATGGGTAAGGAAACCAAAATTAAAACATATTATAGATTAAAAATAATTTGTTTTTTCAATTGTGTATTAGATGTATATTTAAAACAATGTTTTTAATCACTGTACTATATAACAATGATGCATCCGAATACCCATTTAAAACAATGGTATTCTATGAAGTAAATGTATTGTTACATTTTATTTCTTCGACATTTAAGGAGAAGTGTAGACGAATATTTGAAACTTAATAAAAATACCTTTTTTATCATTTATATGGTATTAAATTTACCACTTAATTGAGGTAAAGATTCTTTTATGTAATCTTAATGCAATCAAATTGTTTAAACGTATGAAATTGTA
The DNA here is from genome assembly GCA_019343175.1 of Oedothorax gibbosus. Taxonomy (NCBI): domain Eukaryota; kingdom Metazoa; phylum Arthropoda; class Arachnida; order Araneae; family Linyphiidae; genus Oedothorax; species Oedothorax gibbosus. The sequence continues at coordinate 25,593 of JAFNEN010001218.1, forward strand.
AATTTACGATTAGTTGAATTCCTTCCTTTGAATACTGAAGTTTTTTCAATAGTAATTTAATTAAGATAGCATTTGCAACTTCTAATTGTTACTTTTCAATGACCAATAACCAATATTTAAAGACATAAATACTTCAACTTAAGATTTTTTTAAAAAAAGTTTGAGGTTAAATTTAAAACAATTCGTTTTTTAAAATTAAAAATAAAACATATGCTTTACAACCATGTTAAATGTGGACTTTTTTATAGGACTCGTCAATTCTATCTCAATTGGCGGATTAAACATCTTTAGAACAGTTCTATTGGAATTTCAAGTCTTCACTTCATCAAAGGAGAACGCAACTGCTCTAGAACAACAGAAAACTAGAGGTAAGTTTAAACCATGCCTGCAAAAAGATTGACTGTATTTTTCTTAAAAATCTAGTTTAAAAACGAATCAATTGACTTCATGCAGGTGAATCTCAAGAAACGTTGTAATGTTCGGTGAGTTACCTGTAGTTTAGCGAAATTAATAGAGCATTTCAACTTAAGACACAAAATATAAAATTAAGCACCCTACTTGTTTTAATACTTACAAAATAGTCACGGCTAGTAGAAATTTTGGTGAGTTGTTTAACGCATTCCTTTACCGCCCGATATAATTTAGTTGGTTGGTTGGTAGACATATATATTCAGGTTTGTGTGCATGGTCAGCGACCCGCTTATAAACCTTCGTCAAGTAAGACAGACACAACAGACAACACACACACACATAAGTGGATCCATCTAATTTTTAGAGACAGAGGCCAACTAGAGGATCCCCAGAATTGGCTTGTCACCCCCAGAGGTATTGATTTGGAATGGGAACTTAGAGGACTTTCGGACCCAACAGATTTAACGAGCACGTACTCCGCATATACTCGGTAGGTCTTCAGTGGTACCGGGACTCGATCGCAGGACCTTCCGATTATAATTTAGTATTCTCGACACCAATAGAGTTCTACCGTGCGGTCACCAGGTACTAAAAAGTTAGTGAATGCGAGTTGCTATTTTGTCAATGTTGTCACGACACTGTCTTTGTTAGTATATAGGGATTCTAGGTTTAGTAGTAGGCTGGTATGGTTGTTTCAGAAAATCTTCAATTCTTCATCAATATCTTCAACTTCTCCACTTTGCATGACGTTCTTCGAAAGGGTAAGTGAAATATTTTCACTGTTTTTATACTTGTAAGGTCGTTTTAATTAGGTTGAATTAACGTCGAACTAGAGCTACACGAGCCTTGTTATCCGGCCTCATTGAAATGAACTCAAAAGGCTAGGTTGAATTATCGTCGCAATAGAGATACTCGAGGGTTAAGGGTATAATTTAAAACCTCAGTCAAGTGACGAGGCGACACCTAAATGGGCATCAAACGTAACTTTTTGAAACGACATCGTACGCAGCATCGGGACTCTACACAGGAGTATTATTTGTCGGAATTTTTGGCAGCACAGACCGTTTATAGAAGATATTGTAGCAATGGCTGGGCCCGAATCTTGGACCATTTGCATGCAAGGCAATGAACTTGAAGCGAGCTTCGAAATACGTAGGTACCGTCACGAAAATGCTGCTCTTTAATGGATAATTTGAATGGGGCAGAGCAGTGTTTGTTTGTGGATAGAGGATAATGTTTGACATAGCCGTGACGTCACCTTAAGTGCGGTAATTGTAGTTCGAATTGTAGTGCGAAGGACACAGACAAGCCGGGACGAAGGAGCGATATCCCTTCATAACAGGATGGATGGTAATGTACATTAATGGATATCACTCCGCTTACCCCAAGGAAGGACACAGACTAGCCGGGACGAAGGAGCGATATCCCTTCATGACAGGATGGATGGTGGTGTACATTAATGGATATCACTCCGCTTACCCCAAGGAAGGACACAGACAAGCCGGGACGAAGGAGCGATATCCCTTCATGACAGGATGGATGGTGGTGTACATTAATGGATATCACTCCGCTTACCCCAAGGAAGGACACAGACAAGCCGGGACGAAGGAGCGATAATGCATTGTATATTTTATTGTAAAATGCATTGCAAATTTGCAAATTGGATTGTAAAATGCATTGTATCTTGTATTGTAAAATGCATTGTATAATGTATTGTAAAATGCATTGTATATTTTATTGTAAAATGCATTGTAAATTGTTTTGTAAAATTCATTGTATCTTGTATTGTAAAATACATTGTATCTTGTATTGTAAAATGCATTGTATCTTGTATTGTAACATTCATTGTACTTTTTATTGTAAAAATCATGGTATCTTGTATTATAAAATCCATTGCATCTTGAATTGTAAAATTCATTGTATCTTGTATTGTAAAAATCATTTTCTCTTGTATTGTAAAATGCATTGTATCTTGTATTGTAAAAAATGCATTGTATCTTGTAATGTAAAATGCATTCTATCTTGTATTGTAAAATGCATTGCATATTGTATTGTAAAATGCATTGTATCTTGTATTGTAAAATGCATTGTATATTTTATTGTAAAATGCCATGTATATTTTAATATAAAATGCATTGTAAATTGTTTTGAAAAATTCATTGTATCTTGTATTGTAAAATGCATTGTATCATTTTAAAATTCATTGTACTTTTTATTGTAAAAATCATGGTATCTTGTATTGTAAAATTCATTGTATCTTGTATTGTAAAATTCATTGTATCTTGTATTGTAAAATTCATTTTATCTTGTATTGTAAAATTTATCTTGTTTTTTAAAATGCATTGTATCATATATTGTAAAATTCTTTGTATCTTGTATTGTAAAAAGATTTTTTATCTTGTATTGTAAAATTCATTCTGTCTTGTATTGTAAAATTCATTCTGTCTTGTATTGTAAAATTCGTTGTATATTATATGGTAAAATGCATAGTACATTGTATTGTAAATTGTATTGTAAGATGCATTGTATCTTGTATTGTAAAATACATGGTATATTGTACTGTAAAATGCATTGCAAATTGAATTGTTAAATGCATTGTATCTTGTATTGTAAAATACATTGTATCTTGTATTGTAAAATGCATTGTATCTTGTATTGTAAAATGCATTATATCTTGTATTGTAAAATTCGTTGTATATTGTATGGTAAAATGCATTGTATATTGTATTGTAAATCATTGTATTTGTATTGTAAAATGCATTGTATCATATATTGTAAAATTCTTTGTATTTGTTTGTAAAATCATTGTCTTTATTGTAAAATCATTGTATCTTGTATTGTTTAAAATTCATTCTGTCTTGTATTGTAAAATTCGTTGTATATTATATGGTAAAATGCATAGTACATTGTATTGTAAATTGTATTGTAAGATGCATTGTATCTTGTATTGTAAAATACATGGTATATTGTACTGTAAAATGCATTGCAAATTGAATTGGTAAATGCATTGTATCTTGTATTGTAAAATACATTGTATCTTGTATTGAAAAATGCATTGTATCTTGTATTGTAAAATGCATTATATCTTGTATTGTAAAATTCGTTGTATATTGTATGGTAAAATGCATTGTATATTGTATTGTAAAATGCATTGTAAATTGTATTGTAAGATGCAGTGTATTTTGTATTATAAAATTCATTATATATTGTGTCGTAAATTTCATTGTACCTTTTATTGTAAAAATCATTGTATCTTGTATTTTAAAATTCATTCTATTTTATTGTAAAAATTGTATCTTGTATTGTAAAATAATATTTGTATCTTGTTGTATTGTAAAATTCATTTTATCTTTAATGTGTAAAATCATTTTATCATATAATGTTAAATACTTTGTATCTTGTATTGTAAAATGCATTGTACCTTGTATTGTAAAATGCATTGTATCTTGTATTGTAAAATGCACGGCATATTGTATGAATATATTGTATTAAATGTGTCTTGTATTAAAAAATACATTGTGTCTTGTATTGTAAAATTCATTGTACTTTTTATTGTAAAAATGCATGGTATCTTGTATTGTAAAATTCATTGGTGTCTTGTATTGTAAAATTCATTTTATCTTTTATTGTAAAATTCATTTTATCATATATTGTAAAATACTTTGTATCTTGTATTGTAAAATGCATTGTATCTTGTATTGTAAAATGCATTGTATCTTGTATTGTAAAATGCATGGCATATTGTATTGTAAAATGCATTGTATACTGTATTGTCAAATGCAATGTGTATTGAATAGTTAAATGTGTAATATACTGTTTTGTAAAATGCATTGTATATTGTATTGAAAATTGCGTTGTATATTGCATTGTAAATTGTTATTTATCTGTATTGTATGAATTTGTAATTATATAATGTACTGTAAATTGTATTGTTTTTTGTAAAATGTAATCACTTACCAAGGATCAATCATCACCCCAAGGAAGGACACAGACAAGCCGGGACGAAGGAGCGATATCCCTTCATGACATTATAGATGGTGGTGTGCATTAATTGATATCACTCCGCTTACCCCAAGGAAGGGCACAGACAATACGGGACGAAGGAGCGATAATGCATTGTATATTTCATTGTAAAATTTATTGCAAATTGGATTGTAAAATGCATTGTATCTTGTATTGTAAAATGCATTGTATCTTGTTTTGTAAAATGCATTGTATATTTTATTGTAAAATGCATTGTAAATTGTTTTGTAAAATTCATTGTAAATTGTTTTGTAAAATTCATTGTATCTTGTATTGTAAAATACATTGTATCTTGACATCTTGTATTGTAAAATGGATTGTATCTTGTATTGTAACATTCATTGTACTTTTTATTGTAAAAAACATGGTATCTTGTATTGAAAAATTCATTGTATCTTGTATTGTAAAATGCATTGTATCTTGTATTGTAAAAAAGGCATTGTATCTTGTAATGTAAAATGCATTGTATCTTGTATTGTAAAATGCATTGCATATTGTATTGTAAAAGGCGCTGTATCTTGTATTGTAAAATGCATTGTATATTTTATTGTAAAATGCATTGTATATTTTAATATAAAATGCATTGTAAATTGTTTTGTAAAATTCATTGTATCTTGTATTGTAAAATTCATTATATCTTGTATTGTAAAATTCATTGTACATTTTATTGTAAAAATCATTGTATCTTGTATTGTAAAATGCATTGTACCATATATTGTAGAATACTATCTTGTATTGTAAAATGAATTGTATCTTGTATTGTAAAATGCATTGTATCTTGTATTGTAAAATTCATTGTATCTTGCATTGTAAAATGCATTGTATCTCGTATGGTAAAATGCATTGCATATTGTATTGTAAAATGCGTTGTACATTGTATTGTAAGATGTATTGTATCTGAAAATGTGTTATAAAATGCATTGTATCTTGTGTTGTAAAATACATTGTATCTTGTATTGTAAAATGCATTTTATATTTATTGTAAAATGCATTTTATATTTATTTTAAAATACATTGTAAATTGTTTTGTAAAATTCATTGTGTCTTGTATTAAAAAACACATATAGTGTCTTGTATAGTAAAATTCATTTTATCTTTTATTGTAAAATTCATTTGATCTTTTATTGTAAAATTCATTTTATCATATATTGTAAAATACTTTGTATCTTGTATTCTAAAATGCATTGTATCTTGTATTGTAAAATGCATTGTATCTTGTATTGTAAAATTCATTGTGTCTTGTATTGTAAAATTGTATACTGTAATGTCAAATGCAATGTGTATTGTATTGTAAAATTGTATACTGTAATGTCAAATGCAATGTGTATTGTATTGTTAAATTTGTAATATATTGTTTTGTAAAATGCATGGCAAAGCAAGTAGTACAGGCTACTTCAAGACAAGACTTTAGTGGAGTAACAGGCTGGTTGGCGGGAAACCTTTTATGAATGTTCTTCATATGCAAGCAAGCTGTCAAATAGTATGCCAGATACTATGGAGATGTGCTCCAGCGGCAAAGTATTACAATCTACTACATTAAGACAAGACTTTGGTGGAGTAAGGGGCTGGTTGGCGGTAAACCTTTTCTGGATGTTCTTCATAAGCAAGAAAACTGCCAAATAGTATGCCAGATACTATGGAGATGTGCTCCAGTGGCAAAGTAGTACAGGCTACTTCAAGAAAAGACTTTGGTGGAATAAGGGGCTGGTTGGTGGGAAACCTTTTATGAATAATCTTTATATGCAAGCAAGCTGCCAAATAGTTTGCCAGATACTATGGAGATATGTGCTCCAGCGGCAAAGTAGTACAGGCTACTTCAAGACAAGACTTTGATGGAGTAAGGGGCTGGTTGGCGGGCTCATCCTTATGAAACGACTTCATATCAAAGAAGGAAGATAGTATACCAGATAATATCGAGGACCTCAAAGCAGATGTTAGTACTTAATCTACTACGAAGAAATTAGTTTGGTGGAGTAAGGGGTTGGTGACGGGCTCATCCTTATGAAAAGACTTCATATCAAAGAAGGAAGATAATATACTAGATACTATCGAGGACCTCAAAGCAGATGTTAGTACTTACTCTATTATCAAGAAATAAGTTTGGTGGAGTAAGGGGTTGGTGACGGGCTCATCCTTATGAAACGACTTCATATCAAAGAAGAAAGATAGTATACCAGATACTATTCCACTGAGGGTGAGATCAGGGGAGAGGGACCACCGCGACTGTGTGAAACCGATACGTACCACCGTTTCTCATGGAGGGTGGTGGGGGTGGAATCCTTATCTACAGACTGCTTGGCTATTTAACTGGGAGGTTCAGAAACTCGAAGTTTTGGAGAGGGGGCGGCAGGGGTTTCAATTCACAAAGCTTTGATCTTTGATCCGAAGAAGGATATTCGGCTTATGTTTTCGTTAAGTAAACTTCGTGTCGCAAACTCGTAAATTTTATAGAATGGTGGCATATTTTTCCGGTCTGAAGTCTTTATCCTTGCCAAACTTTACCAAGAATTTTAAGGGGACCCAAAAACAAGACCCACTTCTCAGAAAAGGGACATTTTGGGGATCTCTTGCTATTGGTGATTGCAGATGTGTAGAAACCAGTTCACGAAGTCATTCTTAGAGTTGTTAGACAACCGTTCTTCCCAGCTATACAAGTAAGTCAATTTTGTAACGTTTATTTTTTATTTCAATAGTTTTTTTTAACTTAAGTAAAAACAATATTTTCAAGTAACTTAGAAAGAGTGATTTACTTTGATTTTTGCACTAAAAAATATTCAAGAATACAACGTTAACTATCTTAGGTATAAAAAAAATACAGAGGTTGCGTTGGGAGTTAGGTTGGGGAAAAACCGCTCGTGTGATATGGCCTTAAGTCATTTTCTCATGGATGAAATGTATCGGATTAGGTTAGGTTTTCATTTACTTTTAGTGTATGCATACCCGCTAGAGTGGACCGACGGCCAATTTACAGGTAACCAAGAAGAAACCTATGGTAACTTATTTATTATTTTATTTTCTAATTAAATACAAATTTAATTAAATCGAAATGATATTCTTTCTTTGTTTTTAATGCTTAGTTAATATAACGCTCTCTTTAGCTTACAACATTTTCAGATCTCCAATACACACATAGTTCTTTTTTGCTTAACTTCCCCTTCTTGTCGTCCGAGGACTATTGTAGCGCCATCTCGCGCCGCCAGATGCGTGGGACAAAGTCTGAACTTGATAAAGACGTTTAAAGCGTCTGGGAAAAGTTTCGGCCGACGGAAAGTGTCTGGCAAATTTAATATTAACATTATTTTCTAAAAAATACGTAAAAATCAGCCTTCAGAAAATGACTTAAATTAACTTATAATTTACCTACTTTTTGCACCCGATACCTGTAAATTGACCGACGCGACGGTCCACTTTAGCGGGTATGCATACACAAAGGGCCCGTTCTCATGCAGGGCAAATGCCGGCTATTAGCCGGCTTTCAGGAAAGAAAATCCCTCTGTAGGGAAAATTGCGGTCGCGAAAATGTACCCACTGCCTGGGTAGTAACGATTTCATTACCCCCCCATGATGCATTTCGGCTTTGGTGATCACTCACAACAAAAACAAAAATGGCGAGCAAGTGGACCATGCTGAAGTCGTTTTTATTAGCTTCGTATGACCATAAAGATCTTTCTGGGAAGGCCAATTGTAAAGTGGAGTTTATTACTTTGGAAATCAAATGAATCCAGTTTTGTATTCGCAACAACCTCCTACTTTCTTCATCATCAATAAAATCGATAGATGTCTGTCTACGAATTTTTAACAAAATAATTGTTTTTAGTAATTCTTGCGACGACATCGCTAACTAAGAAACGTTAAAAAGAACACAAGGACAAGATCTCGAAGCTCGAGCATCAAATCAAAACAAGCAAACAGGATGTGACGTACCCAATACGTCATTTCCGGAATGCCGGCTAATACATGTGAACGGGGTTATAAGGTTTCACGAGATTGCCGGTAAATGCCGCCAATTTCCCAGCACATGTGAACGCGCCTAAAGGGCCCGTTAGGGCTATTTGCTGGCTTTCAGGAAAAAAAATCCCTCTCTAGGGAAAATTGCGGTAACGAAAACGTACCTGCCTCGTAGGTAGTAATGATTTTATGCCACCTCTGTGTGCATTGCGGTTTGTTGATCAGCGGACTATTTGGCGTCAGTTACTCGGTTATTAAATGCAAAAAATTGTCATTGTATTAGGAGCAAATTGTTTTAGAATGCATTGTAAAGCGAGTATGCTTTTATTTACTAAGGTTGTGTTAATTTTTCATTATATTGTGTGTTCATATTGCTACACATTTAATCATTCCTTTGAAAATATTTATTCTTAAGATGCCTGGCAGGAGTTTATTTTATTATTAATTCTTTATTTTCAGAATTTTTGGTTAAAACTAAAAAAAATCTTTCAACTCAATTTAAACAAAAATATAATTCATTAAATTTTGTTGGTTATCATTGTAATTGTGACGTTAATTCTGCGGATCTAAAGGCGCGTTCACATGTGCTGGGAAATTGGCGGCATTTAGCCGGCAATCTCGTGAAACCTTATAACCCCGTTCACATGTATCCGCCGGCATTCCGGAAATGACGTATTGGGTACGTCACATCCTGTTTACTTGTTTTGATTTGATGCTCGAGCTTCGAGATCTTGTCCGTGTGTTCTTTTTAACGTTTCTTTGTTAGCGATGTCGTCGCAAGAATTACTAAAAACAATTATTTTGTTAAAAATTCGTGGACAGACATCTATCGATTTTATTGATGATGAAGAAAGTAGGAGGTTGTTGCGAATACAAAACTGGATTCATTTGATTTCCAAAGTAATAAACTCCACTTTACAATTGGCCTTCCCAGAAAGATCTTTATGGTCATACGAAGCTAATAAAAACGACTTCAGCATGGGTCCACTTGCTCGCCATTTTTGCTTTTATTGTGAGTGACCACCAAAGCCGAAATGCATCATGGGGGGGTAATGAAATCGTTACTACCCAGGCAGTGGTTACATTTTCGCAACCGCAATTTTCCCTACAGAGGGATTTCCTTTCCCGATAGCCGGCATTTTCCATGCATGAGAACGGGCCCTAAAGCTAATCTTATTTGTAAGCATTTCTAATTTTTAATAGAAAAATTGTTTTTTTAAATATAATTGCCTAAAACGGCGAAAAGAGCAACATCATCTAGTAACCCTGATCCTGATGAGACGTTAACGCTACAAGCGCGTTCACATGTGCTGGGAAATTGGCGGCATTTAGCCGGCAATCTCGTGAAACCTTATAACCCCGTTCACATGTATAGCCGGCATTCCGGAAATGACCTATTGGGTACGTCACATCCTGTTTGCTTGTTTTGATTTGATGTTCGAGCTTCGAGATCTTGTCCTTGTGTTCTTTTAAACGTTTCTTTGTTAGCGATGTCGTCGCAAGAATTACTAAAAACAATTCTTTTGTTAAAACTTCTCAGACATTTCATTTTAGAACGGACTTGAGCAGTTGTCTTGGAGTATCCCTTTTCTTTCAATAGATTAGCGATTTCCCCCTACGCTTTGGCATTTCGAACTGTTCCGTCAAATTTATAAATTTTATCTTCATACGAAGTGCGGGGGCCTGTTTATAGCCCGCTAAGTAAGAAATGAAGTTGCGTTACACAATTGCTCCATCTTAGTTGAGGAAAGAATATCTACTTTATTGGAGGGGTTAAATTAAATTAGATTACATTCTTTTAGCGTAGACAAGACAATTTCTAGATAGTAGAGGCCAGCGCACAGGCCTGGTCTGAGAGCGGCAGGTCCTAGTAGGAGCGAGACGAGAAGTGAATGAATGTCCGAAGGAAAGTTCACTCGTGAGAGTTCGTCTCCGGGGCGGAGTTGTTCGCCTCCTGCTTCCCATTGGAAGAGTTTCTTCAGTGGGTTCAACCGTCGGTGTCTAGTTGTGGACGACGCCGCCGCACACTCCTCCCCCAGTGTCATCCATGACACGTCACTATATCAGTCTGTACATCGCAAGATGCTTGGGGAAGTGTACTCGGCGACCCGATCTTGTTGCTCTCGTTGCTGGCACCGACGATGACTGCTCCTCCGACTGCAGTGTTGGTCTGGCCGATGTCTTGGCTGGAACTCCAGGCGTCGCTGATTCCGGGATGGTCGGCTTGGCTGGAACTCCCGGCATCATTGATTCCTGGATGGTGTCATCTCTCTGCGTCAGGAATGCCGGCTTGACGCGGTCAAGGGACACCGTGCGGTTGTCTTTCTTCACCTCAATTTCTAAGGTTTTCTCTGTCCTTTTCAGGATCTTGTAGGGGCCTTCGTACACCGACTGCAATGGTCCCTTCACAGCGTCTCTCCTCAGAAAGATGTGAGTGCAGTCCTTCAAGCTGGGATGTACGAAGGTGGATCTTCTCCCATGTGGTTTGGTCGGTACAGGCCGGATCTCGTTGAAGTGGTCCTTCAGGTCTTCTACCATCTGTTTGGCGTTGGCTTCGCGGGGTGAGGCTTCGAAAAATTCCCCAGGGAGCCGGAGGGTCCTGCCATAGACGAGCTATGATGTTGAAGCTTGCAGGTCTTCCCTCAAAGCTGTCCTGAATCCAAGGAGGATAGTCGGCAGTGCTGAAGTCCATCTTGGGGTGTTATACGCCTTGATGGCTGCCTTCAGTGGTCTGTGCATCTGCTCCACCATCCCGTTGGCTTTGGGATTGATATGGTGACGACCGGTCCACTCTGTATTCCAGCAGACCAGGAATGATCAAATCTATGCGCCTGGCCAGGGAAACTTGCCCAATGGGGTTCGAGTGTGTTTGGACACCTTATTTTTTTGGCAATCAATGCACGATCGTGCCCAATTAGTGCAATCTTTGTTAATTGATGGCCACACAAATCTCGAACGTACTAATTTTGAAGTTGTTTTAATCCCTGGGTGAGAAAGTTTATGCAAAGATTCAAAAACTAATTTTCGAAATTTTTCTGGAATATAAGGTCTGACATTTCCAGTTGAAATATCGCACACCAGTGGAACTTCGGTTCCTGGTAAATTTACTCTTTTAAGTTCTAGTCCCTGTTTTGGTTCATTTACTAATATTTGCAACTCTCTATCCGTTTCCTGAATTCTGGCAATTTCGTTATAGTCAATCGGTGAAGGCATTGCAATAGCGGAAATTCGAGACAGTGCGTCAGCTACAATATTGTCCTTGCCACTTATGTGCAAAATTGACGTAGTAAACTGGGAAATGAAGTCAAGTTGACGACATTGCCTTGGCGAAGCCTTTTCTGGCTTTTGCCTAAACGCGTAGGTAAGGGGTTTGTGGTCTGTCCACAAATCGAATTCCCTTGCTTCCAACAAATACCTGAAATGTTTAATTGTGGCATATATTGCCAATAACTCGCGATCGTACGCACTGTATCGACATTCCGCGGGGGAAAGTTTTCGTGAGAAAAATGACAAAGGCTGAAGTCCCTCGTCTACAATTTGAAAAAGTGCTCCGCCAATGGCGTAATCAGAGGCATCTGTCTGTACGACTAATTTTGCATCCCCTTTGGGGTGGGCCAGAAGTGTGGCTTTTGCCATAAGTTTTTTGCAATTTTCAAATTGTTCTTCAGCGGACGTTGTCCACACGATGGGAGTTTTGTCATTTTTCTTTGCCCCTTTTAGGTAGGCATTTAACTCTGTTTGGGCATCTGCTGCTCCCGGCAAAAACCTTCTGAAAAAGTTTAGTAATCCTAAAAACCTCCTCAACTCCTTTACTGTTTTTGGTTTGGGGTAATTTAATATAGGTTGCCATCATCACTGTGCCATCTTTTGTTATCCAATGCCCCAAAAAGGAAATTTCTTGTACCCCAAAAACACATTTAGATGCATTTACAGTGAGTCCATATTGGCTGAGCTTTTCGCAAACCAATTTTATGTGCAACTTATGTTCAGCTTCATTATTACTGTAAATTAATATATCGTCCAAATAAACAAAACAAAAGTTTAAGTCTCCCAAAACCTCGTTCATAAACCGCTGGAAAGTTTGAGCAGCTCCACATAAACCAAAATTCAAGAACGGGAACTCAAACAATCCAAATGGTGTACAAACGGCAGTTTTTTGGATATGATCTGGATGGACTGGAATGTTAAAATAGGCTCTCACTAAATCAATCTTTGAGAAAATGGTCTTGCCATATAACGCATTTGAAAAGTCTTGAATGTGGGGAATGGGATATCTATCAGGCACCGTACAAGAGTTAAGTTTCCTGTAATCCCCCACTGGCCTTATCTCATTAGTTCCTTTTGGAACAACATGCAAAGGTGACGCCCATGGCGATTTTGATGGCCTACAAATGCCCTGGTCACCACGTGCGGGTCACCACGTGCGGGGGCCTGTTTATAGCCCGCTAAGTAAGGAATGAAGTTGCGTTACACAATTGCTCCATCTTAGTTGAGGAAAGAATATCTACTCTATTGGAGGGGTTAAATTAAATTAGATTACATTCTTTTAGCGTAGACAAGACAATTTCTAGATAGTAGAGGCCAGCGCAAAGGCCTGGTCTGAGAGCGGCAGGTCCTAGTAGGAGCGAGAAGTGAATGAATGTCCGAAGCATAGAGTTAGGAAAGAGAGGTAGAGGGGTCTATGAGTTCAAATGGTTTGAAGCATTGCTGTCAGGTTTTTCGAGCTACTGCGCATCACATACTGGCACTGAGGTATCCCAAGATGCACCGCTCTAGCGGTGTTTTGAGCTACTGCGCATAACATAATGACCGAAACTGGCACTGAGGTATCCCAAGATGCACCGCTCTAGCCTGCTTCATTTGTGCGCTACTGCGCATATACATAGACCTCTCTATTCTCTTTCCTAACTCTATGGTCCGAAGGAAAGTTCACTCGTGAGAGTTCGTCTCCGGGGCAAGTTGTTCGCCTCCTGCTTCCCATTGGAAGAGTTTCTTCAGTGGGTTCAACCGTCGGTGTCTAGTTGTGGACGACGCGGCCGCAGAAGCTAATAAAAACATGACTTCAGCATGGGTCCACTTGCCCTCCATTTTTGCTTTTGTTGTGAGTGTTGATCACCAAAGCCGAAATGCATCATGGGGAGGTAATGAAATCGTTACTACCCAGGCAGTGGGTACATTGTCGCAACCGCAATTTTCCCTACAGAGGGATTTTCTTTCCAGATAGCCGGATAATAGCCGGCATTTGCCCTTCCTGAGAACGGGCCCTACGACGTCGCTTCCGCGATGCCGGCATTTGCATGTGAACGGGGTTATAAGGTTTCACAAAATAGCCGTCAAAATGCCGCCAATTTCTTAGCACATGTGAACGCGCCTTAAAAGTAAATGAAAACCCGAACCTAATCCGATACATTTCATCCATGAGAGAATGACTAAAGGGGGTATCACACGAGCGTTTTCCTCCAACCCAACTCCCAACGCAACTTTCTCCCCCCAATTTCGGCCCCCACAAAGTTGTTAAAGGGTTGCCAGAGTATGAGAAGATTTCTCTTTTCCGACTGTCATAACTAAAACGATATCTCTACAGTAGGCGACAATTTATTAAAAATCGGACCTTTGGATTGATTTAAGTTTTATTTTATCGCATGCTTAGGATTTCTCTTATAATTATTAATTTTTCTTTCACCTTATTTTGTAATAAAACAAATAAACACTGAGAGATATAAGTTAAAAAGTTTTATTTTCCCAACTATAGATTGTTAAATTGCGTTGAGAGATATTTTGAAGGCTATAAAATTGTTGGATTTTTGCTTAAAATTTCAAATATTTTTTTACAAATTTTAAATTAAAGCTGATATACAGTATAGCTTTCACATTTAGAACAAAAGGGGCAATTTTACCCATCTACTTTACATATTATAGCAAATGATATATAAAATTATTGAATTAACGTAAGAAAGTCCTTAAAAAGTAGCTTTTTTCTTACAATTAAAGTTGAACTAAAAGCTGTGCTAAGGATTTTTTTTCTAAGATATATAAATAAATCTTGTTTGGAATTGGCCCTAAGTAACAATTTCCGTTTAAAAAAAACCCTCAACTTTTCAACATTTTTTGTCGAAAAAATAAGAAGATATGTCAAATCAAAGAGTTTTATTTCCTCTTTGTGTCAAATAGCTTATTATACTTCAGATAGAAAATCAAAATATCGTGCATGTAAAATAAATAAACAACAGCTTGGCAATTTGGCGCAATATGACCTGAAGATTTGGCTTCAACCAAAACAGAGCCGTGATGTCATTGTAGCGACAGTCACCGATTCACCGGATTGGTTGTTGGGACCAAGTTGATCAACTCGTCGCGATGAAACGACAGAGTTGTAGAAAATTTCTCCATCGCCTACGTCATAGCACGTGGCAATTTCCACCAATCATGGTTCGAACAGAAGTTGGGTTGAGGGTTGGGTTGGGGAAAAATCTCTCGTGTGATATGGCCTTTAGGTCTGGGGGTCCTGGGCTCTCTCTCTCTGTTTATGCAATTAGATTTAACGGTCTTTTTCATGTAGCTCTAGCACGGCGTTAATTCTACTCAACTTAACGGTAATGTAACATAGTCGTTTCCGGCTGCCTATTTCTAGCCTCCTTTAGGAGCTTTAACACAGCCAACTACGCCTCGTAATTTAGATGCTCAAGTGACGAGACTTAACGGTCTTTTTTATGTTTACGCTGCTGTGGAAAACTCGCCAAATTATCAAAGCCACTTGACATGGTACAAAGTCACGTGATTATGCGGTGACGCTATTAGGTGTGGTTATGCACAGCCAGTGGCGGATCCACGGGGGGAAAAGGGGGAAATTTCCCCCCCCAAAATCTTAAAATTCATACTAGATAGAATCAACTTGTAAAGAAATGTTTTTATTTTTTACAAATATTTATATTTATACTACAACTCGTTGCATTCTCAACTTAGAACTAGAACATGGAAAAAAATATTACAGCTCGGGCGCTTTGGGGGGAACAGGTTATTACGCAATGTTAAAAAAAAAGAAATAAAAACTATCCCCCCCCCTTCCCTTCGGATTTATTTTTAAGCCAATCGCAATTTTGGCGGGAATAAGATTTTAGATACATTTTTTATGGCGCCGATAAACGACGGCTATCCTCTCAAATAGGAAGGAAGTATAAAAAAAACATAGAAATAAAATATTGACAGATATATTTGAATTCGTTTTCAAGTATAATAGTGCAATTTGTTCGTTAATAAATCAAAGAAATTCCACTATGACTATTTTTTTAATTTCATTTTTAGGGTTTTTATTTTGCTTAATACAAGTGAAATAAGTGTACTATAAGTTAGGAGTTTTTCGCGCTTTTTCTATCGTAATTTCTACTGTAAAGTATCTGTAGTGAGTATGAATGAGTATGTTTATTGTTACGCGTCAGACACAAATTAATGTAGTCAATTTAAAATTTTGTCAACAATAGAAATTTTCCAAAGAGCCCTAATAATATATGTTTTGACCATAAAGGTATAAAGACGGTTAACCGAAACCTTAAAGTTATTGCATACTTAAGGGGCTGGGGAGCCCAGTCGGTTAAGGCGTTCGCCTTGTATACAGAAGGTCCCGGTTCGGGTCCGGACATCGCCAAAATATCTGCCGACCTATAAACGGCCCGCGCAGCCAAAAATGTCCGACGAATAATACCCGTGTAGAGGGGGTACACGTTAAATATGCCCAAAATCCCGACGCTGCGTACGATGTCTACCTTAACGGTTGCGTTGGGTGCCTACTCAGATGTCGGCTCCGTCACCTGACTGTGGTTCTAAATTATGACGCCGGTCGCCAATAGCGCTCGTGTAGCTCTAGTGCGACGATATTTCAAACTGAACTAAACTATAGTATACTTAAAAAGCAAACTACCAATGACGAACGGTGGAGCCAACATGACCAATATTATGAATTTCATTTAAAAATCGTTCTATAAAATTATAAAAATGTCTAAACATTTGCAGCTGGCGTAATAAATCTTACGGCTTTTGTATAACACTATAATTTTATGTTTTTTTTAAAGCTTGTGTTTTGAAGAAAACGGAAAAACGCGTCGGATCGGTTACAATAAGAAAACGGCAAGTCTGAAAAAATATCGTGTGGTGTGGCGTCGATTTTTCATTTGTACTGTTTTTTTTTTATGAGTTACTTGTTTCGTGCGAACAAGATTTTGATTTTTTTACTTGTATTTTTTAAACTGATAACCAAAGAGACCATATTACGGGTGGTTGTTTTTTTTCTTTTGGAATAAATGTGGCGTCTAAGCAGGTGACTCAATGCTTCAATCGGAGTTTTTCGCGCCTTCGGTCTCCTATGTCTCAATTACATTTCATAGGAGCAAAATAGATGTCATGCGAGTAAGAGTAAGAAGAATAGTTTTTAGGGGGTTTCTTCATCTAATCAATGAGTAAGTTCCAATTTATAAAATTTTCTGACATTTTCTGTACTCAATGATATTAAAATGATTAACGAGATTAATGATAATGCTTCAAAACTGCAATTTGTTGCACGATTAACATTTATTTCATTGAAATGTATTTGTATTTAATATTTATAATAAGCTTTCTGTTTCATTACATTTTAATTGCTGTTTAAAATTTAAGTACATGTTTTATAAAAACTAGCTACTATTTTTATATATTTTAACGACATAAATGATTAGGGTTATGTTGAATATCGTCGCACTAGAGCTATAGGAGGGCTATTGGCGACTGGTTGCCATAGTTGTAGTTATTTAAAATGGATATATAAACTTCTCATACAAATCAAGAAGGTTTTTTTTTTAAAATTTAGATAGAATATTGATTAATATTTCAATAATTACTATTTAGTTAAATGTGTTCATTAACTACCAGTATAGTTAAATAATTAAGTTTTGAAATATGTTAAATATACTACTGTTTTTATAAACTAAGTAAATGTAAAATGATTTATACACAATCATTTTACAATTAAATTTAATAATAGAAGCTTGTCGTTTAATTTCTGTACAACAAATCAGGTGATTTAAATTATCTAAGTAGTTAAATTTTAAATAAAAATACTCTATAATTAAATTTTTCTTAATTGTTACTATTAATGGAGTTGTTTCACGGAGGATCTGGCAATAGCTCTGCGGTTTTGTTTTCATGTCTCTCAAATTACTTTTGTTGCTATTCGAAATTGAGTTTTCTAAGTTTTGTTATTTTTTAAATTACAACTTCTTGCTGTACTGTTGGTTGTTTTAATCATTTATCAAGAAAAACTTGTATTGAAAGAAGTTGGAATTTAAAAAGAATTAACAACTAAAATATTCTCTTCGGAAACTCACTCCCGAATACCAAAACAACAGTAATTCGGGAGACATGAAAACAAAACCGCAGAGCTATTGCCAGATATCCTCCGTGAAACAACCCCATTTTTATTAATTATGTATGTTTTATTACCCAAATATGAGTTATGTAAAATACAAACTAATTAATGCTTATAAAAAGTAATTAGTAATACATACTAAATTAATAGTAAAAAACTGCATTTACAATGGAAAAATAAATTAAAAATTAATTTTAATCCAAACAATGTTAATTAAAAAAATTGTAATTAAACATAATTGTAATTAAAAATAATTGTAATTAAAAATAATTGTAATTAAAAAAATTGTAATTAAAAAATAATTGTAATTAAAAATAATTGTAATTAAAATAATTGTAATTAAAAATAATTGTAATTAAAAATAATTTTAACTAAAAATAATTTTTTTTATTATAAGTTCCCCCCCCCCCCCCCAAATTGTCACCCTGGATCCGCCCTTGTGCACAGCCCATTTATTTAATACCTTACCTGTGATTTACCTTACAATATCGTTTCGTACGTTTTCGCTCAGTAAAAGCAATGTGTTTACCATTTTGCCGCTAAAGATAGTACTAAAGCGCGGGAATTGCTAATAACTACTAAAAATACAAATAACTATCGAAAACGTAAGTTCCTATAGGTGCAAACTGCAAATCATGTGTCTATCTTGTCACTTGACATCAAGTACAAAGCGTTTAAAGCTGTGTTAAAACTCCGTCGGCAAACACGAACCTTGAAATAGGTGCCAAACCTGCTGCAAACAAATAAACATTGTCTTTAAACAATTACCGAAGGGCTGTAGTGAGCCTAGTGGTCAGCGTCTTGGTCTCGGGATCGGAAGGTCCTGCGATCGAGTCCCGGTACCACTGAAGACCTACCGAGTATATGCGGAGTACGTGCTCGTTAAATCTGTTGGGTCCGGAAGTCCTCTAAGTTCCCATACCAAATCAATACCTCTGGGGGTGACAAGCCAATTGGGGTCTCTAGTTGGCCTCGTCTCTAAAAATTAAAAGGTCCATTATGTGTGGGTGTTTTTCTTTTTGTGTCTGTCTTACTTTTCGAAAGTTTATAAAAACCGGTCGGACCAAGCACACAAAAAACCTGAATATAATGTTACCAACCAACCAACAATTACCAGGGCCTAGTGAGCCCTTTTTGGGTCAGCGTTCGGGATCGGAAGGTCCGCATCGAGTCCCCGGGCCCCTGAAGAATACGAGTATTGCGGGGTACGTGCCGTTTAAAACTTTGGGTTCGAAAGTCCTCTAAGTTCCCCTACCAATCAATACCCCTGGGGGGGAAGCCAATTCTGGGGGTCCTCTATTTTGGCCTCTGTTTTCCTAAAAATTAGATGGGTCCACTTATGTGTGTGTTTTTTTTTTTGTTGTTTTCTGTCTTTTCTTGACGAAGGTTTTTAAGCGGGTCGTGGGCCCAAACACACAAACCCGAAATAATAGTCTACCAACAAACCCAAATAAAATTACCGCGGGGGCCCCTCCCTGGCCCCAGTGGTTAAGGGATCAGCCCAGAGGTTAACCTTTCAGGGGGCGGGGGGTTCGAAACCCACTTACGCCCGTAACCTTAAAGGTCTGGCTGGAAATAGTAGAAAATCCCATCACGGATGGGCCCCCAGTAAAGGGGCAGAGTGCTCGTTTTAAACGTGGAGTCCAAAGTCCGACGGCGTTAGCGTACGATTGCCCCAAGTTTTCCGGGGGC
>JAFNEN010001219.1:0-44148 GCA_019343175.1 Oedothorax gibbosus
ATGACACCTTTCACAAAATTCCTTGACCAATAGAAGCCGAAAAACGAAGGGTGGATCGTTTTTTTTTTCCCCAGCTGTACTTGTAGTTCTGATACCTAATGTGACAACAACAAAAGAACTAACCATTTTACACCAATTATTTTTTGCACGATTTGATGGGTATCAAAAGGGTAAAAGTAAAATATAGTGTAATTCGCAAAAAATAAAAAAATACATGCATAATTTTCTTGAATACTAATTAACCTACTTCACTATTTTGTTTTTTCTCTGTCGATAAACATCATTCTTACACTATAGGTTACATATAAATAAATTTGCGTAACAATTAATCTACATTGTGTATATTATACCTACCTAAATTTCCTAAGTGTATTCGTGAGTGCTTTCAAGTACGAAGGAACAAATGTTGAACCGGTTGTTTTCTGCAGCACTTTCTTTTAATATTTAAATTTCATGTCACCTTTAATGATGATTTGAGAAATTATTAGGTAAAAATTTGGTTTAAAAGGATGCATTTATATAAATACCCAATTTTTGGTTTTACAGTCGTAAATTTATAATTTTTGAAATATAAAAACATCCTTATCATCCACTATTTTTTTAAAATCTGATTCAACTTTCAGAACTTGAAAAAATGATGGTCTTCGTAATGATGGGTATACACTATACACAGTCAGCGATACACAGTCAAGCCAAAAGTTATAATTTTGTGTTGTTTTGGGCATTATTGTTCCTAATTACACTATTTTTTCTCTGTAAATCAACAACGCTCTTATTTTATAGGTTAAATGTAAATCTGAGATTTTTTTATAGTTGTTTTTCTTACAATGTTAAATTTTCTTTAATTTTCTTACTTATCTTGTATTGTCCCCCTACCTTCCTTTTGAATATCCTATAACGGTGATTCCCAATACTTCTCTTCCCTATAAGGCTAAAATTTGCAGAAAACAAAATCATGCAGAATCACTGTTTAAAAAATTTGATTTTTTTTATCAAGAAGCAGAAACTTAATTCAAATTATCTAAAATAAGCCTAAGACAAATTTTTAAAAGAGAAAGTGAGGGAATACGTGCCTTAAACGCATTTTTGAAAATTTGCTAGGACACTATATTCGAGCTTTGACAATACCTCAACGAGAAGTGGCGAAGTTATTTGAAAAAAAAGTCCATAGCTACAGTAAGTAAAAACCATAACTTTAGTACCTACTAAGATATAGAACCGTAAATTTAATGCTAGTAAGTATATTTTAAGTTTCAAATAAAGAACTGAAATTTAATCGAAGTAGAATTTTTTTTTAATCCAATTTTTCGACAACCTAACAGCTTCTATTTAATTCATCGGTCATTATTATCAGGTGATGTATGTTATGTTGCTACTTAGGCCAGTTTAACCCTGGCGTAATTTATATATTAATTTTTTAAATAAAGGTAGGTAAAAAACCTGTCCCTTTGGTAAACTAGCCCCTGTCTCTCCTATATTGGTTTTAAATTTAAAACTCCTTATTATGACGTTTATGTTCAAAATTGCTTCCATAACCCTAGATGTACTGGCTTTTCAAATAATCCTTAACTAAATAAATAATTTTACCTGACACTTTTGTGCAGTTCACAATTAAAAAACAATGAGCTTAGTATCATTTTAGAAAAACGAATTGGCTCAAACATCCAATTCGAAATAATGGAATACGCTATCGTCAAAGGCACATGATTTATTTTATTTTGTTGTTTCTTTATTTTTTTAATATAGTTAATTTTTTATTTGTGTTTGTTCAATTAAAAATTTTAATTGTTTTGACTTTTTACAAAACTTGTCTTTCTCTCAGTAAATTATGTATCTACAAAAAATACCCGATATGCAGAAATATAAATAATCAATTTATTAATCTAGTGTGAAGATTATAAAGAAAATAATCATAATTATACATAAATGGACGAAACACATAGTGGAAGGCAATAGTTGTTTCACTGCAGCAGTCGATTCGCTGTAAGATGTAAGAATTAATTAGAAATTTATGTAGTATACACTTCTTCAATTAAGCTCAATAAGATTTAAATGTATTTTAATTTGAATAATTTCTTAATTGGACCTTTGAAATAGGCGCAAATTTGTTTCAGTTTCTTTAAAGAAGGCATCTAATTTCGCATAGGACATAATTGAAGTATTCAAACTTGATCATTCATACAGGACTATTTGATGCCAATGTTTCTACCTCCAAAATGTTTAAATAAGGGTTTGATCCGAGTGAACTACTCTCACTCTGTCACACGTAAAATGGCAACCTTAAATTTGTTTAGGCCTTCTTTACAGGAAGGGCTTAAATAAGCTGCTGTCCTCTTTTCATTCATATAAGTTAACAAGTAGGTTTGTGACAGAATCTGTCACTTAACCCGCTTCCACACAACAGTTGTGTTTAACAGGTAAAAAGAAGCCAAACACAGCATTAATTCTATATTAAACATTGACATGCAAAATTTGGCTAGTTTCATTTATTTTATTTCGAAAATTCAATAATTATTACTTATCGTTTGCAAAAATTAATTTATATTTCAAAGAATAAATATGTAATATTCCTCGCTTTTAAATAGAATGAAAACATTTCCTATCAACATTCAAAGAATCTCGTAGTGAAATATATTTGACGTCATTTCAAACTGATCGATGTCGCAAAAATAAATTTATTTTAATTTATTGTCTAAAAGAATTAAAGTTTCTCGAGCGATTGTTGTGCATGGCAATGGTGATTTAATTCTAATAAAAATGGCTTCCTGTGCTTTTTAAATGAGCATTATATTTGCAGTTTTTAAATAATTGAAGTACTTCGTATTCGAATTCTTTTCTGAAATTTTCAATGTATTCTAATTTTGATGTGCTGAATTTTTTGACGCATCACACTTGTCCGTAGCATTTGTAGTTCGGACTATGAAAGTGGGTGACGGACAGACGGACGGACAGACAGACGGACTGAACGATTATAATACCTTCAACGTTTACGTTATAAACGTAGTGTGGAAGCTAAAACTACTCTTGACACATGTTACCTCACACAGTTGGAGGAGCAACAAGTTTAATAGTTAAGTTTTGTAAGATAAAAAATTGTATCTGGTCACAACTGGATTTGCCTAACAGCAACAATACCAGTACTTCACAATTAATAGTATTTCGATGATAATATTTTATTGAATTTTAAAAATTCTCAAATATATTATTATAATTATAGTTTACTATGTTATTTAGTTTATTCATTTTTAAATTTTCCAATTTCTTATTTTCGAAAAGGTTGTTTAAAAACCCGAACACAGTGATCAGAAATTCCATTGTTTTGTAGTAGCTAGACATGCTTTATGGGATGATAAAATCTAAAGTAATTTTTAATCCATTTCAATCCCTCGTGTTGCTTCAACTGTCTTAATAACTATTAGATTTGAGTAAATCTACTTATATAAGCTGCCCCTCACTGAATTTTGAAGCAATAATAACCTGAAATTTTCATGAATGAGGCACTCCATATTCCAATGGTTCAAAACATTCAATCTCTCTCCTAGCTAAGTTTTACTAACCAAAAAAATTAATTATCAGATTTGGGGAAGTTTTGGCTAACAATGAGTAAAAGGCCTTTTTCTTTGTTTTTTTACTGTTTATTTATGATACGTTTAAGGAGGTATTTGTTTAAGTCATAATCTCTTTCAACTCAATTCTACGAGAACTCAATTCTCGAAATCCTACGAGCGGGTATGTTAGCTTTAGAAGGATTGACATTACCTCTGGATAAGATATGTTAGAGAACTCCCAATACCACCGTATCTCCTCATCCCTTAGGTCTTTCACAATGTGCGTAGCCGGGTCGAAAGGAAAGAACCTGCCCAGGCCGTATCTGTCCCTTGAGTCCCCCGCCGCCACCCCTGAATGTTTCAGGCAAATGCCCAACTCTACGTCCTCCAACCCACCATCGTCAGACCTGGAATTCAAATTTATAATTAAAAGTCTATAGCTGTTGTCTTCGTATCTGTAGTGTCTACAGACGTACGTTTCTGAATCGAGGGTAGCCACAATTAAAGTTGCAGCTTCATAACTATATTTAAAAATAAATGAACCTCCGATCAGAATGACTTCAATTTCAAGGAAATATTATTAAAGATTGTTTTTTAGTGTCGATTAGTAAATAAGTTTATTTTATGCTAAAGTTGGCAACCATTTTTAAATGTCCTATTTGAATAGCGCTTTGTAATTAACTACAGTAGAACTCCGGTTATCCGAATCAATTGATACCATACAAAATTCGAATAAACACAATTTGAATAATTAGATTTCTCCTTTCAGTCAATAATGGATTTGTTACTCATCATCCCAATAACATTCGCGCTACAAAGGTGAAGATAGAGGGAAGCAGCAATAGCTCTCGCATTCGAATACTAAGAGTTCGGATTTCCAATATTTTAAACTTTCATAGAGTTGTCTGGTGTCAATGAAATTTGAAAAACAGTTTATTTCATAAAAAAAGCAATATTAATTTAATCTTTGGATCTATGCGCACTTAAATAGTAGTATGCTTGCTGAGAAATTGCTCTCAAACTGAGCGCGTGGGAAAAGCGCTTTTGCTTTGCAGTGGTTAAATTATAAGAAAACAATTCTTTGTTCAGCAGTAGTAGATGTAATACAGGGTGGCGCAAATAAAAGTGGCCCGTTTTCGAAGTAGGGATAAGACCAGAAAATGCTGTCAAGTAAAAAAAATGAAAGCAGGTTTGTCAAGTGAAGCCATTAATTGCTTCAATATTAAGACCAAACATACGCTTGGAGAATTATTGGCCGGTAACTATGCCATCTGCACATGTGCACTGATCTGATCAACGCATACTTACATATCTCGCACCGCACTGAGATACTCGCCAATAGTCCATGTTCAGCTCTACTCAAGAAACAACCAAACCAACCAATGAAAAAAACAGGTTTGACATTAGTAATACCGTTAAACACTTGAATAATTTATGAATTCGATTAGGCGGTTTCCATGCGGCTTCAATCGTTTTTCTCGCCAAGCATCTTCTTGCATTCGTTTCTCCATGCCTGGGCTACTTTTATTTGCTCCACCCTGTATAATGAAAATATTTTACTCTTCCGCACCTGCACAAAGTAGGTTTATTTAGACCTCGCTCGACGAACCTCCTGAGCGCTGCCCTGGATAGCACGTAACCCGCGCCCCCGCTCATATATCCTTGGGTAGTATGCCGGTGGAACTGGCGCCCAAAGTACACGGGGCTGTCAGGACTATGCGGCTCCAGCATGTGCCTATGCAGAAGACCAGACAGTTTTACTAGTACGCAATGTTGATATATACTTTACTTTGCGAATGTCCGAATTCTGTTAAATTTCGATTGTTTCAGATTTTTTAGAAAATTATTCAAAATGCTTCGTTAATTCTTTCCCCACCAAATCGCTGATTTATTCGAAAAGTCTTAAACTAAAAAATCCCCTAAAGCCCCCAAACATGAAAAAATGCTTGTAATAATTTTTTTTAAAGAGATTCACTGTTTAAAGCGTTTACAAAAACATACTAAACATTTTTTACTCAATAGATATTAAACAGGTTAGTTAGAACTAACAAATCTAGTCTATCTACAAATCAAAACAAGGTTAAAAGTTAATTAGTCTATTATTTGGGTTGGCATCATTAGAATTTTCAGAATTTTTCAACTAATTCGTTACTTGTAGCACGGATTAGCATTTCTAAATAGTGTGAAATATTGCATGAAAAGTAAACATATTGCGCTTTTTAGGTCTAAATATAGGTGTGTGCCACATATAGCACATGGTGCAATTAAGAGTTACAACTACAAGAAGATAAAACAGAGATCGACCGTTTTCATTCAAACTCACAAAAGTCAAGGTTATTGATGATTGATATGATAGTTTCTCCAGATAATATCTTACGATTCTCCAAAAACTCCAAACAGTTTTCTTCGAGCTAATTCAACAATTTACCTGAGATTTTCCACTATTACATAGTGATGCACATCAACTTTAAGAATCCAATCCGCCGAGTCCATATAGTTCTCGTAAATGTACTTCAACCCCTGTTTTGTCTTCCCCCAATCCGTGGTCATGTTGAACATAACCGTTGGTAACTTTTTACTTGCTTTTGTGCTGGTAAAAAGAAGAGCGTTGCATCTCTGTCCCCACGTTGCTTTTATTGCTTTGGCTTGGTCAAAACCGCTTGGATCTGTGACTACCCAACAGAGAATCCGAACTCTTTGCGCCAAAACGTCGGCAACGCTACGATCAACTGGAAATATAAATATAAACCATAAATTTGTTACGATGGTTTCCGCATAAATTTTGTACAAAATATATTAACTTTTACCAATTAAATTGCTTTTGTTGTACATAAAACAGTCAAACGTAGTGCTTAAAAATATTAAAAAACTATCTTGTGTTTTGTTTGTTTAAAGGGCATACTCTTAAAATGTGGTATAAAAATACCAAGTTCAACAACAGAATTTACCGAGGAACACCATTACATCTTGTTTTAGATCAACTTAAGGTTTTAAAGTTAACACATTCTAACTAGCTATTTGTGTAAGTACTAGCACTAGTTTGAAAAATAATAAACGGAATAATTAAAGAGTGTTCATTTGTTTTGGAAGATGAAAAATTGGAGGGTTTTTTTAAGGTATGAGTAATTTTTAGGGGTCACTCATATAACCCCTAAACCTTCCTGTTAGACAAAGAATATTACAATACATGAATTTATTTGACTTACCTTCATAAACGATCGGTAGATAACCTCTATAGATCTTAAAATTGTTTTGAAACTTCTTAACATCGCGGGTATACAAATAGTCTGCCCTAGAATCAGTTGTGGGAAATGCATTACCACTTTTCCATCTGGAAACATCTATCCATATATGGAAATAAGTAAAACCAAAAATGGTTCCAGCAGCAAATGTGAGCACATATTTCAATGAAAATGTAGGACTGATTCCGAATTGGTTAAAGTACCTTAGCATTTCTTCTTGAACCTTAAAGAACAATCAGTATTGGGACTCTGCACCTAAAATTAAACGAGGAATTTAAGTTTATTAAAATACATGTTTACAAACAACAAATGAAATTAATTTGTTTTTGATAAGAAAACTAGAAATTTAAATGTGCGTATTTACGGGTGAAAGTGGATGTACAACATTTTATTAATGTCCAATAAATTTTCACTCATCAATGAATTTATGACATATTTAGAGATAGGTCCTATATTTTTTTTGTTGTCCTCCTATCTATCGTTCTGTCGTGACAAATACCAATGCAAAACAACTCCAAATCTCCAAGTCGCTTTTGAACACAAATTGGGTGTGAAAGATCAAACGTCACTGCGTTACCCACTTTCGGCAATTTTAGTCGACCGTAATCTAAAATAGATATTCCATTTCCCTAAAACAAATGCGCAGAAACGCTGTATCTTCTTAACTAGAACTCAATAAAACCTAGGGTATCTAATGTTCCGGATTGCAAAAATTACAATTTTAGCCACATTTTGGGTAAACTCTAACACTAATATGGGTTCTGCAATAAACTCAAAATGACACTTTTCAATTCGGAACATTGCTGTTTCCAGATGCCATACATTGCCTCATTTTTGTTCTTTTTTTTACAATTACGGTGTATCCTTTTCACACACACAACTTCCGCAATCCGCGTGTTGTAACCTTCATACTTGTATTTTCAAACATCTTTTTTTTTTCAAAAAGTATGACACCTGAGAACTACATTTTTAGCCTACTTTTCTTTTTTTAATTCGAAAGAATTAAAAAAATGAAAAAGTATTTGCCTACTTTTCTTTTTTTAATTCGAAAGAATTAAAAAAATGAAAAAGTAGGTATTGACATGCGGTCGATGTCCGTCTGTCTGTCTGTCCGTCTGTCCGTCCGTACCCCCCTTCCAAAATCGGTTCTATCCATCGGATCTTAAAAATTCTTTTTTTGTTGGAAAGCTATGACCTCAGATACCCATCTTTTATACTTTTTGTCCGTCTGTCTGTACGTCCGGACGAACATAAATCTACTATCTGTCGGCGAATTTCCCATTGAATTAGCATTGAAATTCAATTTTGAGTCACTTAAATCACTGTAGGTATTGAAATGCGGTTGATGTCCATCTGTCTGTCTGTTCGTATGTATGTCTGTCTTTCCGTCTGTCCGTATCCCCCTTCCAAAATCGGTTCTATCCCTCGGATCTTAAAAATTCTTTTTTTGTTAGAAAGCTATGACCTCAGACACCCAACTTTCATACTTTTTGTCCGTCTGTCTGTACGTCCGGACGGACATAAATCTACTATCTTTCGGCGAATTTCCCATTGAATTAGCATTGAAATTCAATTTTGAGTCATTTAAATCACTGTTGCCAAATCAACAATGGCATGAGAAACTTTATTTATTTAAACATATTTTAAGCAAAATAACATTTTCATGAATCAGTTTGGAATGACGTCAAAAAATGTAGCACAATTTGATTCTTTGTTTATTCATTAATTATCTACCAAGAAAGCGGCAAGGCATACTTTTGCATGCAATTATGCTTAATTTTAAATTACATTTCTTATTTTTTAATGCAGTTCGGTGTAGTTTCATTACTTTTGTTATTAATAAATATTTAATTATTCTTCGAACTACAAATAAATCGAGCAGACGATAAATAATATTAACTTAATTTGCGAAAGAATATTAAGAAAAATAGTTGATTTTGGCTTTTAGAAGTTTAAATTATAGCTGGATGCTGTGTTTCGATTTTTTTTTCCAATGTGTATAAATCTAGTGTAGAAACGGTTGTTGATGATATTTACTGTTAGAAACCTAGTTTTTTCCCGATTAGAACTTCAGTAAGTATTTAAGTAACAGGAAAGTAGGCAATTTTAGTTCTTTATGAACTTCTTGTTTACTTTTGTCTTTTCGTGATATGATAATTTTCGCCTGTATTAAAATAACATTAAAGTATGCAATTTTTTAAGAAAATTTTGTTTGCCATATTTATTACATTATATCATTAGATAAAATTTTTGGATTTCCTATTAAATTTTATATTTTTTGCTATGTTTAACCACAGAAATTGCTTCTCCCTCTACATTCGGCGGGTGAGAATAGCATAAACAGATAAACTTCTGTTTACCTTATATTATATTGCTTATGAGCAAAAAAAACTAGTTGCCTATATATTTTTGTATATACTAGTATTTTCCTTTTTATTACGCATTGGATAAAAACTAAAAAATTTAAAAGTATACTCACCAAATACGTCACGTCATGATTTTACATTTCCTAATCATTATCAAATATTATCATTATAATCACTATTACAACCTACACATATATTCCAAAGTGTACAGTATAAGATCAATAAAATGATAAAAATCCAACATACATTATATTTCGTGTGACATAAATCTTTGCTAACGTCACAGCTCCTATGACCAATCGTGCAGGAACATTTCTTGAAAGGTTATTAGCAATAAAATAAATGTACTACCTAAAATGAGTGTACATAACCTCGTTCTTTAGTCGATGAAATAAAATCAGAATCCAAGGTTATAACCTATTAATAAATATCTTTAAGCTTTGCGCTTTTAAATAATATATTAGTGAAAATTAATAAGTAAATTCAATGATAATGTATAGATTAAGTAAGAACCTTATTGATTAAATTTTTATTATAAAAAAATTATTTTTCAATTAAGGATTTTTAAATTTCGTTATTTGAATTTAACTTTTAAAGATAAAATAACCTATATTTTAAATATTTTTATTACGAGATCTTTATTTTAAGAACACAATCATAAATGGCATTGCAAGCACATATATAAACATTTTTGTATAATATCTCGTTTTTATTTAACTCGTGAATTTTAATAAATTCACGAGTATTAACCATGATCCCCTGTTATAATCAATGATCTGAATGTGTATCGGATAAATTGCTCAGACGCGATCTATGCAGGGTTACCTGGAGCCATCTATTTGGCTTCTTTTTCAACTTTGGCGATAATTTTTGACACCTTTTAATTCTCTTTTATGACTAAATCGCCATCATTTAGCGATAAAGTTCTAAATGTGTTGCTAAATACTGTAACTTTATAAGTTATATTATAAATTGGTCTAAAAAAAGGTCATTTTCCATGTGTTGTCACACAGTATTTTTAATAATCGCGTGAAAAAAGTCTTCCTAGTTTGACATTGGAAATTTGACACTAAATAAAGGATCACGTTCAAATAAAGAATTTTCCAGCAATCAGATGGTGTTTTTTACTTCGTAGCATTAATGCGTAAAAATAACTGTTAAACACAATTTCGTCAAAAAAACATTAAAAGCATTTCACTTTCGCTACGATTATATTAATTTGAAAAAGTTTGGTTTTTTTTTCACTATATTATATAAACATTCAATTCATGAACATTTTTATTTTAGGAATACGATTGGAGAAAATACCGCTAGAAAGTATCATTAACAAATTGTTGGTAAAAGGGTTGTGTACTGAGAATCGTGATTAGAGATTCCTGGCTTGTACATGTTTCAAAGGCCCTGGTTAGTGTTACGTTGCAGGTTCAGGTTACGTTGGTTACTAACTCAGGTGCAAACGACTAAAATTCTAAATCTCAAGAGTTAAACCCTTTACAGTGATATATAAAAATATATATTTTTTTATTAAAAGGATGAGATGATGATCCAATTTTGTTACAATTCATCAATAAAGGTGCAATGAACTCAATTGCTATAAAAACTATATTGCTATATCAATTGCTCTTGTGCGTAATACTACCCGTTCGGCAACTTATTATTATTTTTTCCTTTGAATAAAATAATTACTTCACGATATGATATAATAAATTTTACTTAAAGTATAACTACTTTGTCATACGATATAAAAATTACCACCGAGCAATATTAATCGGCAACATTAATTTTTTTTTGCGTAATTAGCTCTAAACTAAATTACTAAATAGCTATTAGAATGTGACATGGTATATATGCACAATTCTAGTTCTTATTATCTACAAGTATTAAAGTAAAAAGACGAGATGACTTTTAAAAAAGAAATTACTTCGCCATTCTCTTCTCAAATACAGGAATTCTTCAAATTTTCCCCAATTGTACCATATTGAAAGATATCGATATATTGCTTAAAACTTTGAAGATTATTGATAACTATTTTAGATTTCAAACACTTTTAGGCAATAAGAAGAATCTCAAAACAACTGCTTTACGTAAGGAAATTTCTCATATTACTCAAAATACTAAAAGCCATTAAATGATCAGCCATCATTAGAAAGAAGCCATTCAACATGTTATCAAAAAGAATTTTAAAACTATTCGATACGACTATAAAGAACAGTAAAATTTCTTCATTTCTTACAAATTTTTACAAGAAATTATTTCATTGTTAAATGTGATATTGATACTGTGATACATCAAATTTGTTTACTATAAGCAGTATGCAGTACAATGCAGTTTCTACAAAAAACAAGAAGTTCATAAAGAACTAAAATAGCCTACTTTCCTGTTACTTAAATACTTACTAAAGTTCTAATCGGGAAAAAACTAGGTTCTTACAGTAAATATCATCAACAGCCGTTTCTACACTAGATTTATACAGATTAGAAAAAAAAAATCGAAACACAGCATCCAGCTAATAATTTAAACTTCTAAAAGCCAAAATCAACTATTTTCCTTAATATTATTTCGCAAATTAATTAAATATTATTTATCGTCTGCTCGCGATTTATTTGTAGTTCGAAGAATAATTAAATATTTATTAATAACAAAAGTAATTAAACTCCAAACTGCATTAAAAAAAATAAGAAATGTAAATTAAAACTAAGCATAATTGTATGCAAAAGTATGCCGTGCCGCTTTCTTGTTAGATAATTAATGAACAATCAAAAAATCAAATTGTGCTACATTTTATGACGTCATTCCAAACTGATTTATGAAAATATTATTTTGCTTCAAATATATTTAAATAAATAAAGTTTCTCATGTCATTGTTGATTTGGCAAAGTGATTTAAATGACTCAAATTGATTTTCAATGCTAATTAATGGGAATTCGCCGACAGAAGAATATGACGTCGGACAAAGTAGACAAAAAATTTAAGGTCAGAGAAGAAAACGATTGAAGGCGGACAGAAACGGAAGGACAGACGAAGACAGACAAGAACAGACAACAGAGAACAGACAGCAGTGACATATCCGTGATTAGTCAAATTGATTTAATGCTAATCAATGGGAAATTCGCGACAGATAGATAGATTATGTCGTCGGAGTACAGACAGACGGACAAAAGTATGAAAGTGGTATCTGAGGTCATAGCTTTCTAACAAAAAAAGAAAAAAAAAAAGGAAATTGGGATAGAGATCCGATGATAGACACCGATTTTGGAAGGGGGGTACAGACAGACAGACAAACGGACAGACCGGCGGACAGACCAGACGGACAGACAGACGAAAGACAGACAGATGGACATCAACCGCATTTCAATACCTACAGTGATTTAAATGACTCAAAATTGAATTTCAATGCTAATTCAATGGAAATTCGCCGACAGATAGTAGATTTATGTCCGTCCGGACGTACAGACAGACGGACAAAAAGTATGAAAGTTGGGTATCTGAGGTCATACTTTCTAACAAAAAAAGAATTTTTAAGATCCGATGATTAGAACCGATTTTGGAAGGGGGGTACAGACAGACAGACAAACGGACAGACAGGCGGACAGACAGACGGACAGACATACGAACAGACAGACATACGAACAGACAGACAGATGGACAGACAGACAGTTGGACATCAACCGCATTTCAATACCTACAGTGATTTAAATGACTCAAAATTGAATTTCAATGCTAATTCAATGGGAAATTCGCCGACAGATAGTAGATTTATAGAACCGATTTTGGAAGGGGGGTACAGACAGACAGACAAACGGACAGACAGGCGGACAGACAGACGGACAGACATACGAACAGACAGACATACGAACAGACAGACAGATGGACAGACAGACAGTTGGACATCAACCGCATTTCAATACCTACAGTGATTTAAATGACTCAAAATTGAATTTCAATGCTAATTCAATGGGAAATTCGCCGACAGATAGTAGATTTATGTCCGTCCGGACGTACAGACAGACGGACAAAAAGTATGAAAGTTGGGTATCTGAGGTCATAGCTTTCTAACAAAAAAAGAATTTTTAAGATCCGATGATTAGAAACCGATTTTGGAAGGGGGGTACGGACAGACGGACATCGACTGCATGTCAATACCTACTTTTCATTTTTTTAATTCTTTCGAATTAAAAAAAGAAAAGTAGGCTATAAAAAAGAATCATTCATAAAAGTCTTTTATATTACTAAAAAAAGAAATATAAAGCAAGTTTTAAGCTTTATGTTCCCCCCGAAATTATGCAATAAATTACGTATTAAAACTTCAGAAGATTCTCTAGAAAATCGCTTTTTGCATATTACTGTGCATGTGCAAGTTAAGTATATCTTTAACAGTGAAATATCAACTTTTTCTCTGAGCGATAGGTGTCACTACCAACTTCTAGAAATCCACTTTAGGTTCACTGTACTTTTTTTTTCTTTTAACTTTGCCAACAATAATTTATAATAATTTAACTAAACATTCTGAACAAAAATTGCAAAATTACCTTTTCAATTTAACATTTTACGCAAGTTAAGAGCAAATAATATTACGTTTGCGTTTGTGCGTTTCGCTTTTTTTTAATAGTTGTTCGAAGATAATCAAATTTTGAAGAATTTATGTAGGGTATTAGTATTTTGCAGCCCATTCAAAAGTAATATGTCAAACTTTTTTTTTTTTAATTTCAATATTATTTTTAAATGAACATTCAAAATTTAAATCTTAGTTAAAATATTTTTACAAACTTGGGAATCCATCATTTGCTTTAAAATTTTTTTTTAATTTTTTATCAAATCTACAAGCTTTATCAAAACACCCATCATCACTGAAACTATTTTTATTATGTTATTAAAACACAAAAAAATATATGTGACTTCAACGAATACAAGTAGACAAAGTTACTTTCCTTCCACTCAGTAGTTGCTTTGGTCGGTAGTTGTCCTGTAAGTGACAGTTGCGGCGAGCGCGGTTCCCATTCCCGGTCACCGAAAAAAGGCTTCGGAGTTCTTTTAACTGAAAAATAAAACACGAGTTACTTTAGTATTCTTATTGTAGGTGGCAGATATTTTCAGAATCGGATTTAAACTAAGCGGTTGGTCCAGGTGTAATTACAATTAGCTTGGCACTCAAAAATTAGCCTAACTATTAAAAAAAATTAGCCTCCCACTTTCATGTTCAAACACCTGCCTTTTCCCGCCAAAGTTGAATACAGGATAAAGAAGATGTTGGACAGATTTTCAAAAAGAAAGGTTAATTTTCACAGGTTTAGTTTGAGTAAAGCTCATTGTCTAGATAAAGTTTGCTTCTATAAAAGGACAATATAAGAATCACCGTAATTTGTTTTGGCTACAAGTTCAAATTTTAAAAAATAATTAAAAATATTTTAGTAATTAATTAATTTTATTTGATTATTTAAGTAACTTTGGGAAGTTATAGTGTACACACCATCTAAAGTATTTAAATAATCAACTGAAATTCATTATTACTAAAAATGTACAGTAAATGTTGAACTTTGATACATGAAACCAGTAAACTAAAAATCGCGCTAGGTTAGTCTTGCATAAGTAACTGCTGTATATAAAATTGAATGTGCATATGTGTGTTTATCTGTTCTTTATGCATTACTACACCATTTTTTTAAATCGCCATGAAACTTTGGGAAGATATAGTGTACGCACGCTTTAAAGAATTTAAATATTCAAATAAAATTAATTGACTACTAACAAATGTTTAATTATTCATTGAACAAGTAGGTTTGTAATAGAATCTGTCACTCAGCCCGCTTCCACACAACATTTGTGTTCAAAAAAAAAAGTCGCCAAACACAAAATTAATTCTATTATAAACATATACACGGTGACTTGGCTAGTTTTAATCATTTTATTTCGAAAACTCAATAATTATTTCTTCAATAATTATTATCGTTTGCAACAATTAATTTATATTTCAAGGAATAAATTTGTAATATTCATCTCTTTTAAATAGAACCAAAACATTTCGTATCAACATACAAACAAAGAATCTCTAACTGAAATATATTGACGTCATTTCAAACAGATTGATGTCGCAAAAATAAATTTCTTTTAATTAATTATTTGAGAAGAATTAAAGTTTATCGAGTGATTGTTGCGATTGGCAATGGTGATTTAATTCTTATAAAAATGGCTTCTTATGCTTTTTAAATACGCATTAAACTTTGCAGTTTTTTTAAATAATTAAAGCACTTCGAATTCGAATTTTTTTCTGAGATTTTCAATGTCTTCTAATTTCGATGCGATGAATTTTTTAACGCATCACACTTGCCTGTAGCATTTGTAGTTTGGGCTATGAAAGTGGGTGACAGACGGACAGACAGGCGGACTGAACGATTATAATATCTTCCACTTTTTACGTTATAAACGTAGTGTGGAAGCTAAAATGGAAATGCAAAGGACACGAAGCAAATTGTGGTGGTGCCATCTGTTGGTATTTTATAGAAGCAAACTTTGTGTAGACACATGCGAATCAATAGAGAGAGAGAGAGTCCTGAGAACTCCATTCGTATAAATGGATTTTTGATTGGATTGAATACACTGACTGACTAATCAAAACGATTAGTGACATTTTGCCCACGACAACGACCTGCGACGGACGACAGCCAATAATAGAACTGCAATTGTGAACTCGTAATCTGAAAAACGTTCGATTGGGATAGTTGGAGTAGGATAATTGTATTACGAATTAGGGATTAGAGTTACTGGAATATCTTCCATCTGAGGGTTGCGACATAAACCTCTCACCTAATTAGTTAGGACATTAAGATCTCCCAATCAGTCCCCTCCTTTTTTTTCAATGACCTTTCCATGTTAACAGAAATCAATCACGAAATTTTCGTTAAATCTCATCTAGTCAATTAGATAAAAGAGCGTAAGCAATATTTTTATTGGTATTGCTTTGGTGAGTTTATATATCCTTCAATATATTTCTTCTATTTTGAAAGAAGATTCAGTACAATAATTTTGTAATCTATGTTTTTATGGCGGCTTGTATGATAGCTATGATTTTTTTTTTGTCTTTTTTGACGGAGTTGTACTATACTGACCTGGTGCGACCCTATTCTGTTGACATTCTGTGCCACCGACCAAATAACTCCCTCTGTGCAGCCGGGCGTGGTCAGGGACCCGTTGTATCTGAAAAACTGCATGGGCAGTCTTGGCAACAGCTTGGAGAGGTCGAGACGCGACCGTAGCCTAGCTGTATTACCTTTGAACTTGATGTCACACAACACTTCAGAGATGGGTTGGAACCCCGTGTTGTTGGAGGGGGCTTCCTTTATGGTGGAAAAAATAAAAACTGTATTAAAGTGGTAGAAACGGGCATTTGAGAAAACAAAAGGTGTAACGTATGGTTTGTATGTAAATGTATTTTTTCTTATAAATTTACAGTGCTCTCTCCCTGCCTTGATAAGACTAGCATCATAATTCTTACTGAACCAGATCCCAGATCGCCCATGTCTTTGAGCCGTAATAAATTTCAGGGGCTAACCAGCATGCGGATGAGGGGTTGCTACCCTCTCCGAAATTCCAAATTGTAAACTATTTTTTTAGCAATTGAATATTGCTTTTTAATTAAGCTCAGCTCACCCTGAAAAAAAATTCCGGCTATGCCCCTGTTTTGTGTATCTTATATGCTGGGTTGATTGAAGTGCTTGGTTATTCATGAACAAGATATTACAATTGTATTTATTGAAACTTACGAACATAAAATCGCAAGCCTCCAAGTGCAGTCTTTCTATTCTTTCCATTAATACATAAAGTTTTTAAATTGTTAAAAAAAACAGTTAATTTATCCCAAACCATTCCTTGTCCTGTAAAAAGAGAACGATAATTTCTTACTTGATACAACACTCCAACTACAGCAATGGCACCTCGCTTATTGATATGTACAAAGTGCGCCTATAAAATAAATATAACATTTGTAAACAAAAAATACATTAAGAACAACTGAAGAAATTAATGAAAATGAGAAAACAATTTTGTTGACTTATAGGATTTTTAATGGTAACAAAGGCTGGTGGGATAAAGTAAGTACCGTTTTGAAGTTAAGCTTCTATAAAATTCTTTGTTCAACACTTTCTTTTTTTTATGGAATTTGTAGAACTTATACAAATCTGCAAGAATGTCCTAGACGCTGTTCGTGTTCGTTTGAAGTTTCTATGTCCGTTTATGAGCTGTCACTACCATAACCGATTAAAATTGACTTCAAGATAAAAATTCACTCTGTGATTTGTTTTTCTAAGTGCTACAGGGGTGTTAAAACGGTTGAAATTTCTGGTAATGTTGTAAGATTATACCAGTTTGTGAAGAACACCTTTTAATCTTTAGTATAATGGTCCGTACTTTTGTACGATTTTAGAGTCGAGCCCTAAAATACATGTAATGCACAAATATATCCATAGTAACGAACGAAATTGGCAGCCTTCAGTCATCACTGAAAATTTCGAGAAAGTATGCGAAAAAAATGAAAAAGACCACAACCTTAAAAAAAACTGTTAATTTTACAAAAAAATACCATATATTTACAGGAAAAATCTGTTATTTTCTTTATCCAGTTTTTTTTCTGTAAAAATAAGTGGTTATAATTTTAAACAGTTTTTTTTCTGTTTTTAAAATGTATAAGACTGCAACCGAAGAGGCATTTCAACAGTTTGTGGAATCTTTGGGTGTCAATCTAGCTTACTTGTAGAAAAGTTGGAGTGGAGATCTAAAGGTCCAGGGTTAGAATCCCTTTATTAACCCTCGCTAGTAGGGACCGGGGCTAGTTTTCCATGTTTTCTTATTTTTGATTGTATATTTTTGACTTTTATTTATTTTGAAGAAAAGAAGACATCCTTACCTTCCTCACATGGTTATCCACATTATTAATTTTCTAAAAATTAAATACACTTTTTGACAGCGAGTGGTTAAATGCAAGCACGTTGAATTGGAAAATATGCCCCATATCCGGGGTACACATTTTCCCAGAATGCCAAAAAAGGATGTGGCAAATTTTCCAACTATTCTGAAAAGATTTAACACACTTAAAAAACATTTTGTTGTTTTTTATGTGCATTTTATTGTAAACTAAAATAGCCTGAAAGGTTATACGTTATACCTATAATATATGGGTAAAATTGTCAACAAAAAAGACCAGTTTACTATACCAAATTGTTATATAAATGTCATTATCACTTGGATCATTTTGAAATCAAGCAAATTCTTGTGTAAGTATAGTTTGGTGCTCTTTTCTTTTGGTTGTCTCAAGTATTGCTAAAGATTGCACACTAAAAAAACCTATCGCATGCACTGAAGCCAATTTACTTCAAAGTTTTGGGTGCAACGTGGCATATAAATATTTTATCGTGCAATTATTCACGATCTATTGAGAATATTTAAGTTCTTGGATGCTTTTACGCTACTAAATTAATTCTTGACAGCTTAGAGCAACGTACATAGCTTCAGAATGGTACGATTTCTATCAGCTTTTTTTATCACAATGTAGACAATTTTTGTATCGGAAAAAAAAACTTTTTACTTTCAGAACTTAATGTATGCTTACATTATTTGGTCAAACATTAAAAAATAATTGAATTTTTTGTAATATTATAAAGATTTTAGAACTTTTTTCTAGAAGGCATTGTTGGAATTCTTGCCCAGTGAAATTTTGGAAAACCTGCCCCGTCGCCATATTTTGAATATAATAGTGCCTTGACCATTAGAGGCTTAAGTTATTTTGAAAACAAATACACATTTAAGTAGATAGAGCAACCACCTTTTATCATACGCAATGATGAAACTGGAAGTTAAATAAAAGTTAGTTTAATTTAGGTTTGAATGTAAGCATAAAAAAATCACTCAACATTGCAAAAATCATAAAAACAGCTCTAACGAAAATATTACAACACTAACCGAACAAAGATTCTTGTGAGTGACATAAGCCGTGTTTCTTCATAAACCAAGCAACAGTTCATTTCAAATATAAAGCCTGGTGGAAAACTTACCCCATGGGAAAACGAGCCCCGGTCTCCCCTACTGGTGGTTAGTATCGCCGTTTGTCAGTGGAGGGAGATAAAGTTTCGTTTTTACATTATAATTTGTCTGTTAAAATTACAAATTATTTGTACGGAATAAACAGACTATCTCTGTACATTTTACGTTATTTTTCAGGCACACCAGCAGACAGTTTTGTTTTCTGTAAAAACAACAGACTTTTTGTTAGAATGGCGAATCTTTCGCCATGCGCCGATTTGGGTCGATTGACGAAGGTCTTATCCTTGTGTATCGTTTTTTTGCATTGTTTTTTAGCCAGGAAATATACCCATCATCTTTCTACCTCCTTGTCCTCAACAAATACATGGGTATTACCTCCATGGCGTACCCCTTGTTATCGAACAGGTGCTCCGCTCCCGCGTCAGGGCCGCTTCCCCAATGGAGGTGCAGATGGTCAAGACTGTACGTGTCCCCGTTAACACAGATAGTTCTCGAAACGCCGTCATCTGGAGTGATCTTCGCTGAAAGTACAATGAGATTTGTTAATTTAGGTACAGGCACATAACCTTCTATGAAAGATGCCTCTTCATTTCATAAATGTAGTCCTTCTCGTAACATTTAGTTAGCCAAGCAGCGTGCGCATGCATGGCAATTTTTAATGCAGTTCGGATTTGCCCACATAATTATTTAGCCTTTGGATCTTATTCCACCATTATGATGGGCTCCACTTCATTCTTATAGTGGTTAGTATTTAGTTTTTCAACTAATTCATATATGACACATCTCACTACCTAAAGCGTATTCCTAATATGTTTTCTTTGGTTTTTAGTATCTATTTCAAAACAGGAGTGATGCTCTTAAGCTTACTTTGGTGTAAAACCGATAATGTATTAGAAGATGAGTAGGGAGTTTGGACTTTTCCATTGTTACATTCTTTTGAACTAGCACATGCATCGTATATAAGAGGCGAGGAGCTAACAACAAATAAGTCTAGAAAATACGCCCTTTAGTTTCAGGACAATAGTAACTATTTTTTCTACACTGGTCAAAATAATTTCTAGATAGATGTTCGATCACTAAATAGGCTCCAAATATTTCTTTTCTAAATTGCACTTAATTATTAATTGTATTAAATTAAGAATTCAAAAGTTTGGAATTGTTATTAAGGAAAACATTGATTGAAAACTCGAAGAAATGCGAGTATAAACTGTGTGTGTTAAATCTTTTACGACAATTTCCTATAAGATTTCGTCAACTTTCTATGTTGCTTTATCTTATTTTTTTTGTCCAAACAATTATTCTCCACAATATTTGTACATCTCAAAATAAAAGCTTTTCATTGGTGAAGTTATTATTCACTATGCTATCACTTAAAAAAAAACATTATAGATTTAAATAAAAACATATTTGCTTCGCAGCCTATATATTTTAAAGATGCGTATTTTGTCTATTATGTGTCGATGGATATGATTATACAATGATCAATTTTAATTTGTTTAGTAATTATGAAAGTATTTACAACTCGTGGGATATATACATCTCTTAGCTGCTCGAATATGTTTTAACTTGTGTATACTATGGCATGGCACATAATCATTAGGGTGGGCCGAAAAAACACTTTTTCGCAAATGTTTAGAGGCACAGAGATAAAAAGGTGCCAAAAGGGTCTCAAATTGACGTATGTAAAATTTTATTGCTTTCAGATAAGTCTTTTTGCCTCCGAATTAGATTTGAAATTCTGAAAATTAGTCAAAATATGCAAAATATTCAAAAAAAATTCGAAAATCAAAAAATCCATTAATTGAATTGCAATAATACAAAATTTATATATCTTTATGAAAACAATATTTTTGCAAATTTTATAATCTTAGGTTGATACCTTCTATTATCTTGACAGGTCGTGATTTGTAAAAATTGAGTTATAAATGCTGCAATTTTCAACGAATAACCCAATTCATAAAATGTTTGTATTTGATAGCGGTGTGATCACATTGTAATTTCTTTTCGAAAGCAAAACATTTAGCATTTTTTTTTACGTATAGGTAATTGATAGAAAGACATATTTTTAATTTTATTACCTCCAGTTTAGTGGCATTGCTCCACCCCCACAACGGCCCTGTTTTAATATTATTACCCAACTCTTTGTGAATATAAATACAAAAATGAATAATTAAATATTAAAACCTAATATCACTGTAGTATTAATACTAATTGCAACGGAAAAAAATATTCAGACAAATGATAAAACAGGGCCGTTGAGTAGGTGGAGGGTCCAGATAATCTTCGTTTAACTATCAATAAAGTAAGGAAATTATCTTAACAAGAATATTTAAAATTTGGATCTACAATTCCAAACAAAAAAATGCTTTATTTAAAACATCTTTGCACGAACAGCAGAAAAAGGAAAGCCGGTTTCTGAACTTTGTTTTGTTTGGGGGATATGGCCAGACTTGAAAACTGTATTTTTATTGACGTTAACGTATTAGGTGGCCAGGTACCTTCACTGTGAATAATGTTTATTTATAAGAATAAGAACACCACATAGAATGTTACATAACTTTATCTGAAAGTAGCTAGTTTGTTTTAATGAATTTCAGACAGGAATGGTTTGAAGCATAATGCATATATTGCTTAAACTTTCTTCTTCCTTACTTCATTATTATTTTAAGTAGCTCGAGTATATGCAAATGTTGAAAAATAGAAATCACATTAAAAATATAATTTTGGGTATTAAATGATACAATCCCAGAGTTTACTTGCATCCACAAGTTTACTTGTTTTTTTTTAACAATTTCCCCATGCTTTCTATGGCTCCCCTACCCACTTGACGGCCCTGTTTTCGTATTTATAAATGAAAGTTTTCTTCCACTACAATTTTATAATAATAATTTATCAATTCTGATATTGATGCAGTGCAGTTTGTAATTTTTCACAAAAAGTTAGGAAACAATTTAAAAACAGGGCCGTTGTGTGGGCGGAGCACAACTACCAAAAAGAGGATAATATAAGGAGGAAAAAAACTGTCATTATTGAGTACTAACAAAACAAAAATTGGGAATAGGTGATTCTATTGAAATAAAAAAAAATCATTTGAGGGCACCTTTATCAAATACAAACGTTTTGTGTCGATTGGTATAATTTAAAGTTTGTAACATTTTATAGCTTAATTATCAAAAATTATGCCTTTTCAAGATAATAGAAGGCTCAACCTAAGATTCTAAAATTTTGCACAAATATTGTTTTCATAAAGATATATAAATTTTGTATTATTGCAATTCAATTAATGAATTCTTTGATTTTCGAAATTTTTTTTTAATATTGTGCATATTTTGACTAATTTTAAGAATTTCAAATCCAATTCGGAGGCAAAAAGACTTATCTGAATGCAATAAAATTTTACATACGTCAGTTTGAGACCATTTGGCACCTTTTTATCTCTGTGCCCCTAAACATTTGCGAAAAAGTGTTTTTTCGGCCCACCCTAATAATCATACTGTCGTCATTACCTGTGTGTCCGTTGTTGGTGACTTCAGCCGAACGGACACACTCGTGATAGTTCTTGAACTGCAAGTGCTTAAGGTTCGAATCTTTCTTGACATCGGCGTACTTGATGTTGATGGGAGACTGCATTCTATGGTAACAGTCGGGATACGTATTTCCCCACGTACTAGGACCTGCCAACAAAATTAAACCCAGTTAATATGAAATTTAGAAGGGTATATCTCTTAACCGGACTCTGTTTAACCAGATCTTCGCTTTAACCGGACGATTTTTTTTTTATCCTTAAAATGTAAAAATTAGCCATAAATGACTTGTTTCGTTATCTATCCCCCATTCATAAGATGCTGATAAAAAAAATGGCGAAACTATGTGACAAGTTTCCGATTTTCTGGACTTCAATAAAAAAAAAGCTGTGGACTTTTTTATCGGTATTTAACTTGCAAACTCTAAATTTAATAAAATGGCGCATTATTTGATTGTGTGTTTATTTATAAGGCAAATATCATCAATGTATAAGCGAGAAGTTCAATGCATATCCAAATATATACATATATTAATTTTGCTTCTCCTTGTTAATCGGATTTTCGCACTTGTCCTAGGTTCCATTTAAGCCGGTATAGGGGTGTCTACTATATATATGGCCAGATCGTCCACTTTGCTAACGGAAAAGATTGGTGAAGGAGGACTACTGCATTCTATCAACAATGTATAATGTCAACCCATTCGGATCTGAAACCGTCTATAAGAAATAAGCATAGGCACCTAAGTGCAAACATACCATTCCTTTTACCTCTGTAGCTCCATGCCTCGTTGTCATTTCTTTTGCACCGTATGTTTGATCCCCCTGAAAAAAAACATGTGTCGATTCCA
Source organism: Oedothorax gibbosus (assembly GCA_019343175.1). Lineage (NCBI taxonomy): Eukaryota > Metazoa > Arthropoda > Arachnida > Araneae > Linyphiidae > Oedothorax > Oedothorax gibbosus. The sequence continues at coordinate 23,557 of JAFNEN010001219.1, forward strand.
TTATTCATCCATATAAATAAAAATGTAAATGGTCATTTGCTCAAAAACTTAAATCTTATAAATTCCTTCGCGGATTATTTTAAAATTTTCCACAAATTGCGTAATTTACAATTGATAAGTGCTTGCTTTATCAAGTTTCGATTTACCTAATTGAGTTATAATTAATATGTGTGCCTATTATGAAACTATTTCACAAAACTTTCCTGTAGATACCACTAACGAACGACACAGATAAATAACGGCATATATACGTACATAAGAAAAAGGTAGAGCCCTTTTTTTCCCAACATACAGACAATTTTATTAATATTTTTTTTAGCGTTCATTAATGCAATTACTTTTTTTATGCAAAAAAAGGTGTTTTGTTTATTTTACTCAGAGCTGCTGTCATTTTAGTTGCGATTTATCTTTATAATTACAAAATATAATAACGATATGTTATGAACGAAGATGTTGGATTTTCGTAATGTTTTTAAAATTAATTTGACAATTTTTCGTAAGATGATAGATGATACATTGTTCTGTTAATGTAATGTTACTACACTGTAAAATTTTGTTGCAACGTTACTCCATAAAACTGGTGAAAGCCGTACATGTCTCCAGATTTATAAAATTATATAATAACTACTACTTAATTATAGAGTAACGTTACACAAATAGAAACCAGCTCATAAGCATTCCCACTATTTTGTGGTGTAACGTTTCCCCACAAAGTCGGAGGCAGCTGGGCTGCCACCAGTTTTTTGGAGTAACGTAATATGAAATTTTTATAATGTATACAAAACCAAACATTCTACTAAAATAAAAATAAAACTATTTTTAGATTATTTTTTAGATTTATTGGGTCAATTTTTTACCTGTTAATGTTAATAAAAGTGTCATCCAAACAGCCAAAATATAGAAGTTCATGATTTCTAGTTACAAATAAAAAGTATTTTACATATCAATAAAATTTCGATGTCAATCATAATATGTAGATTATAATACCTATTTACGTTGTATATTACGATACTTTGACTTATGATGTATATCTTAGGTATAGCCTATATGTATATCACAATACAAGTCCTAGTAGAATGAATATTTTCGAATTATATTAGTGTAACCTTAAACGCCTTCGAAATGTATGCTTTTAGGTTCTCTAGCAACAAAAACAATTTTACCTTTGAATTGAAATTTTAATTTATATTTTTTATAACATTGTGTCTGGCAATACCTTATATATTTTTACTTCTTAAAAACATTATTTTTTTTAACAGTTAGTCAAAAGCAAAACTTAAAATATTTTATTATGCAAAATTGTTATTTAGTAAAAATAATTTCTACTTTGCAAAGGAATTTTTATACAGGGGTTATAAATGCAGGTTAAAAATCCAGACATTTAAAAATAAAGTTTAATTAAATAAAAGTGCGTATTAATAAGTGTTAGTAAACACATTTTTACTTAAGTGACATTTACAACTCTGTAAATGCTCGTACGCAGGTCTAAAAGAAGACATGTTCTTCCCCGACTAAAGTAATTTAAAACAGTTAGCCAAATCATGTTCTTTCCCTACTAACGTGGTTAAAAAATAATTTACCCAGCAGTATTTTAAACTTAAAGAAGCTTACTAATAGTGAACAACTGTAATTCCACTTACCGATTTGATCTTTAACCAAATTCAAAATTATTGATAGAAAAAAGAGTTATCTCACACAAGTTTAAAGTAATTTAAATGTTTGAATACAAATGCAAATGCGAATATATATACGAATCCGATTCGAGTAACAGAAAATTGATAATTACAAAAAATAACTATTGTTTAATGTTTGACTTTTTTTGAAATCCTAGTTTCCTGGTCAACAAAAGATTGCCCGGGAAATTACTTGTGCGTGATACGATTCTTATACAGTCATATGGTAGAAAAAACGAAATGTTCTATCTGCTATTATTGTAAAACCATATTGAATGAAAGGAATATTCTATGAGCGATCATTATAAAAGCGTTTAGAATGAACGAAATATTCTTTGAAAGCTAATGTGGTCAAGTAAAGTAACACTGCAGTGTCCATTTCCAGAAACTAGAAATTTATAGCCTTGACATTTCGTTTTTTTGGTAAAAGGGAAACACTTTTGAGTAATTAGGGGAAAACATGCAACAAGAGTTAAAAAAAAATACAGCCCTAAATTTGAGGGTAAGCATTACTTATGTCCAATACATATTTGCTTAATTCACCATCTTTTTTTTTTCTTTAGGGAATATGATGTGTTTATTTAGCGCAATTTAAACTGATGTTATATTGCAAACAAATTTCTATATTTATTTGAATTCTATATCTACAAAGATAATTTTAAAAATAAGTTTAACAAATATCTAAGTTTAATAAATACGAAACAAAACGATGTGATACTATATCATTATATTAATAATTTGTGATAGTATAATAGTGTTTATGATTCAAGACATTAAGGATTGAATGTAGATATCTTATATAGGAATAGAAAATTCTAAAATCAACATCAATACCTTAAAATTGGGCGTACTAAATTTTGGACAGTCAGAAAATTTCTTAAAATTACTCCTAGTACATTGTTCTCGAATGCTCGACGATCATCGATGTTCATCGATTCAACGAAAACTCACCGTGATCGCATCGTATTCGAAGTGGCAGGCGATATGCAATCGTAACGAAATTCTATCGATAAAACTCATCGATCGATATCGTCAAAGATGAAAATTCATCATGTACTTTATCGAAAATTATGACGTATCGATATCGCAACGATAAGAAACCGAAAATGTGCTTTTTATTTAGTACAAAATTTGCGTAAATTATTCGAATTTATATCCGAAAGCTATTATGTTCAAATGTAATAGTTATTTTTTATTTACTTACACACAACATTTTAATGCTGCGAGATAAATATTTACTGTGTGATAACTTATTCTTATTTACTTGGAATTAATTTAACTTTTTGCCTTGATTAATTTTTGAAAAACTTAACTTAAAGAAAATAGATTTTGAATAAATATTATGACCAAAAACTTTCAATACGTAAGTTACCAGAGTGTTTTTTAAATTAAACGTATTTCTATTAGTAATTGTTACTTAAATTAATATTTAAAAGAAATTGCAACTTGCAAAAGAAAGTCAAATTAAAATTATAATAATAACTAAAACATCTTTAACGATCAACCTTTTGAGCTCTTTATTTAAACGCAACTACCCTGCAAGCCTCCATAGCCGAGTGGACTAACGCTTCGTTGCAAGTCAAAAGCGCGGATCCCGAGATTGTTAGTTCTGTCCTCCTCCTCCTAAAATTCAAAAAATTACCTGACTAACAGAAAAAAATAGTGGCGCCATCTCGTTTAAACCTTTTGTACTAACATGTCGTAAACTGTTCGGAATTTTATCGGAAAGTGTTCGAAATTCCATCGGACGATGAGATTTCGATTTCTACTCATCGGATTCTTATCGATTTCTTCTTGACTTTTGATCGGAATATCATCGGAAAAACTCATCCTAGGCTGCTCGATCGAGCGGACAGAACCGAGCAGTTATCGAGCAATCGGGCAATTTTCAACGAAAATCCGATATTCGAATTCTCATCGGCTCACCGGTGAACGATGAAAATTCGATTATCGGTCGATGAAAAATTGCTACTAGGGAGTTCAAGTACACTGTAAAAAATTTAGGGACGTTACTAAAAACTTTTGGACAGCTGTAACTGCGCAATCTTTATCAGTAATGTTCTTAGAATATATCAGTAACTTCCCCTAATAATTTAGAAACAATCCTACATAGAGAAAGCAACTGTACTAGAAATGTAAAAAAAAAATGCAAATTTCGATGCAAAAAATTTACACAGGATGTAGCTACTATTCTTTTTACTTTTTCCCAACAACGTATCCACCAAACACCCTTGTTGACATTGAATTGCCTAAAAGGATGCAAAAGGATGTATGAATTCACTTTTCTGGGAAAAACCTGAAAATTCCAAAAAAAAAATCGATGCAAACTTGAAAAATCCAGAAACATTTATGATCTATAAGAATAACGTTAAGATTTTGTTTTTTTACAGTGTAGGCGTAGTCTACATTCGTTCAAGAGAAGCGTTTGGAGAGTTTGGCCAAGTCACCGAAGTGATCACACTTCGGCCCGGAGGTTTTTTTTTTGTTGTTTTTTCATATTGCTTTTAACGCTATAGTCGAACCGCTCATTCATGGCACTCTGAGTCGAGCCGAAAATATATAAAAATAGGCAGAAAAGGGAATAAATAATTATATAATAAATCCGATAAAATTAGTAATAATAATTAATAAAGATAACTAATATTAATAAATAATAATACTATAATTAATAATACTAAGAATTATTAATGATAATTATTAATAAATAATAATAATACTATAATTAATAATACTAAGAATTATTAATGATAATTATTAATAATAACAATTAATAGTAATAATTAATAATCTATAATAATAAAAATGAAGTTTTGTGTGTTTGTTTGTGTGTGTGTTCCTTATAGACTCTTAAACTAAACATCTGTTTGACTCGTAACTTGGCACAAATGTGTATTTCCTACTTAAGTTATGATTTTTGAACTTTCAGAGCTCAAAATGTTTTATAGAGAAAGCGCGAATTTTCTGAAAAAACTACACCACTTTCGCTCAAATCCGATCATTTTTTTTCCTTTCATGTTGCCATCGCAGAAAAAATTAAATTAAACTTGAACGAAAATAATTAAATTTGAAACAGCCGTCCAATACAACATATCTCAAAACCGTGACCAGTTTTTTGTCCTCCAGGGCATGCGCAGTAAAGAAAAATGACATCATTTGGCAGTTTTAATAAACTTGACTGCCAAAGTCAAATTTTTTATTTTAAATTTAATTCTCGAACTAAATATAACTGCAAGTAGCGATCTAGTGTTAACACATATCTACTTCTACAACCAATACTGATGATGACGGTTGATGAGTATGCGCAGAAATCAATCGTCGAATATATTAATTTTCATTTCTACATTTATTATCGTTTGCTAATAAAAATCAAATCAAGAGTTTTGATGTTACACTTCCACTAAAAGGAAGACTTGGGAATAGCATCCATAATGTACGTGAAGGTAAGTTTTAAAAAAAAATTAGTGCTATTATTTACGATTAAATAATAAATAATGAACTTTTCGAAAAAAAAATATTTCTTTAAAAGTTTCATTCTATCAGACAAAATTTCTTGGAAATGATCAAATTTCAATGATCAGGGTTTTTTTCGTAAAATCTTTTATTTCCTTTCATAGAACAAAAGATGATGCACAACGGTCAAATTTCTCATGTTTAAATTTCTTATGGGGTTGTTTCACGGAGGATCTGGCAATAGCTCTGTGGTTTTGTTTTCATGTCTATTTTGATGTCTTTCAACAGTGTTGCCACCAGGTTTAGGAGAAAAACTACGAAAAAAATACCATTTAATTCTAAAATTACAAAAACATACCATAAAATTACTAGCAAAGCGTTTTAAGTTTTTTTAAAGTCACTAAAGAGATTCCAAAATTCAGCTAGTATTTTTACGATATTTTTTTGTAATTTTAGAATTATTCTAAAATTACAAAAAATATCGTAAAAACACTAGCTGCATTTTGGAATATTTATAGTGACTTTAAATCCTTTTCTAGTATTTTTTTTGTAATTTTAGAATTAAATAGTATTTTTTTCGTAGTATTTTTCTCCTCAAAGTGGCAGCAACACTGGCCATTAAATTAAGCCCTCCAAAAAAGCCTCCATGCGCGTCCCGTCGTTAGCATTGGAGGTCACGTGATCAGCCAATCTAATACTTTAATTATGATATCTATGATCAAAATATACATGAAAACAAAACCGCAGAGCTATTGCCAGATCCTCCGTGAAACAGCCCCATTGACTGAAAAAAAAGTTATTATTTTAATGAAAAAAAAAGAAAGTTATTATTTTAATTTATTGGATTATTTTTTATTTCTCTAGTAATTCTAATTTGTGTTTTATCATAGTAACAGAAAAGTGAAAAATAGGCAATTCTTGTGTCCTGTGTCGGCGGACTTCACGGACAAATAAAACGTTAATTAAGAAATTATTATTATTTATGAAGAATGGTTTTCTTTTTTAGAATATTGTAAATTAAATTTTATTTAAAATTATTCATTTTATTTTTCGTTTGTAAATATAGATATAATAGTTAAAGTATTAGATTGGCAGATCACGTGACCTCCAATGCTAAAGACGGGACGCGCATGGAGACCAAAATAAGAGGGCAAAATGGCCAGTGTTGCCACCACTTTAAGGAGAGTAAAAAACAACATAGAAATAAAAAACAACATTCAGCAAAGTGAAGTTTATAAAGAAGATCTTGAATATGTGAAAACACTTCTTGAAGAAATCATCGTAGAAAGAATTGCTAAAGAAAAGCTTGAACAAGAACGATTGAATCTTGAACAAGAACGATCATTCGAACTAGAAAAACTGAGATTGCAATCTCATTTGGAAAATCAGAATTCTTCATCGGGTTCTGCTTTGTCAACCGACACAGAGTTTCCAAAATTTGGATTCGAAAAGTTAATTCCTAACTTCGATGCAAAAAGTGATGACATCAGTTTGTTCCTGAACCTGTTCGAAAGACAGTTAACATTTCTAAAGATACCAGTCACAAAGTGGGTTGTGTACTTGGTCGGTTTTCTCCCAAAAGACATCGCTAAACTTATTTCTCAAGAAAGTGAAGAAAATGTTCAGGATTACGACTATGTGAAGCGAATTCTTTTAAAACGTTTTAAGATGAGTGCCGAGAAGTTTCGTCAGTTGTTTACGCAACATCGCAGGAGCCCTGACACTACGTGGCGTGATTTCTACTTTGATTTGCAGAACTTTTTTGACGGATGGATATCAGGACTTGGAATTACAGAGTTTAAACCTCTGTGTGACTTGATGATCAGTGATCAAATTAAGCGTCGCGTTTCACCCGATGTCCGAGACCATTTCCTAGACAATTGGTCGGATCTGGTAAATCCTATTGAACTTGCGAACAAGTTGGACTCTTACGAAGAAGTTAGAAGCGTACGGCAAAAGGCTACATCACAAGAGCCTAGAAGGAATGAAATTCCGAAGTGTCGTCAAGGTAACGAGTTTAACCGAAACTCTAAACCTGGTCCATAGAAAATAAAAACGTTTCAATCTAACCCTAAAAATGAAACTGGAATTGTGGAAAGGCCAGCTGTCAGTTGTTATGGCTGTGGTAGAATAGGCGTGATTAAAACTAAATGTCCAACCTGTTCACCAGGAAGAGATGAGAAGTTTGCTGTCAACTTCTTGACCATGCACACCTACCACAAAACAAACTCACCACTGGCTTTGATTGACACCAACATATCAGGAGTAAATGCTCGAGTCTGTGCAGACACTGGCGCTTCCAGATCGGTCGCTGGGGAGATTTTATATTCCTGTCTGTTGCACAATGGTGTGAAATTCCAACCCACAAAAATTGCGATGACATTGGCAAATGGATGCAAATCCACAGAAGAAGCGTACACCGCCACAGTGAACATTAGGATTGAAGATAAATCCATACCATTGGATATTCTGGCTCTGCCAAGTGCAAAAGGAAATCGAACTCTACTTGGGACGGACTTTCTGGAAAAGACTGGTATCGTACTCAACATGAAAAACAGAAATTGGCACTTCTGTGAGAACCCAAACCGGAAGATTCACTTCCAGGAAGATATTCCGTTTAGCCTCTTACGGCCAGTAGAAGCTGTTCCAGAACCAGAAGTCTTACAACAGGATGTTCCTGAATCGGGCGTCCTGCCTGAAGACTTAGCAGCATCCCAGATTGAAGAGGTTGAGCCACCAATCAAGTATCAACTTCGAGAAGAGGAAGTAGAAGGCTTGCCTTCTAAGCAGCGAACCCAATTGAACAAGTTAATAATTGAATTCCAGGATACCTTCAATTCAGGGGGAGGTCCTACAACATTTATGGAGCATCGTATTGACACCGGAAATGCGCCCCCGGTGGCCACTACACCGTATCGCATGTCACCAGCGCGCCAGGAGGTGCTCAAGAAGGAATTGGACTCTCTTCTTGCCTCTGGAATTATAGAAGAGTGTGACTCACCTTATGCGGCACCAGTTGTGCTGATTCCTAAGCCGAATGGAGAATTCCGATTATGCGTAGACTACAGGAAATTAAATTCAGTCACGAAATCTGATCCTTATCCATTACCGAGGATGGATGACCTGCTGCAAAAAACCTCAGAGACTAACTTTATGTCCACAATTGATCTAAAAGCAGGTTACCACCAGATCAAGATGTATCCACCAGACAAGGATAAAACTGCTTTTGTTTGTGTCTTTGGAGTTTATCGCTTCACTCAAATGCCTTTTGGATTGAAAACCGCTCCAGCAACTTTCCAAAGATTGATAGACATTTTCAGAAATGGGCTAAAGGTCAATACATTAGCTTATTTAGATGACATAATTATCATGTCCCCAACGTTTGAACAACATCTCGACGATTTGCGCCAAGTATTCAAAAGACTTCAACAATTCAAGTTACAAGCAAATCGTGAAAAGTGTCACTTCGTTTGTCAGAAGGTCAAATACCTTGGACATTACATCACAAGTTCCGGAATTGAAGTTGATCCTGCCAAGGTGTCAGCCATTATGGATATTCCTCCTCCGAAGAATGTAAAGCAGGTTCAATCATTTCTACAGACATGCAGCTGGTACAGACGTTTCATAGCTAACTTTGCTGGAATCTCAAAACCACTGAGCAATCTGACAAGGAAACGAACTGCCTGGACATGGGGTTTGGAAGAGCAGAATAGCTTTGATGCCTTGAAGAAAAGCCTAATTTCACCACCAGTCCTCAAACAACTAGACGAGAGCCAACCCTTCCTTCTGAGAACTGATGCATCAGCCTACGCTTTGGGAGCTGTCCTTAGTCAAGGTCAAGGTTCGGAAGAACACCCAATAGAGTATGCCAGTCGCCTTCTTAATCCAGCAGAGCGAAATTACTCAACCACTGAAAGAGAAGCGCTAGCCGTCGTCTGGTCATTAGAGAAGTTTAGAGGATATATCGAAGGTGCTGAAATCCGGGTCGTTTCGGATCATCAACCGCTGAAGTGGCTGTTCGGTTTGAAAACACCTACAGGGCGCCTAGCTCAATGGGCTATACAAATACAAACATTCAACTTAAAGCTTGAATACGTGCCTGGAAAAGCAAATGTAGTTGCAGATATGCTCTCCCGACCTCAGTGCACACATGGTGAATTAGAGTGCGAGTCCTGTGCTGTTATGGTGGACCTCCCCACCAGGTCGTCTAGTGACATTAGGGAAGAACAACTCAAAGATGAAAATTTGAAGACAATAATAGAGACTTTTGAACAAAGTTCCAAGAACGAGAATTTCCTTAATTGGACGAATCGCGGTTACCTCATGTCCCAAGGAGTACTCTACAGATACTCACCAGATTCTGACTCGGAAGAAGCGCAGCTGGTAGTACCCAAACAAGAATGGGACAACATTCTAAAAGAACATCATGATGCCCCAACCGCTGGCCACTATGGTGAAGAGGGGACATCTCAAAGAATCTCCAAAATATACTACTGGACAGGAATGAGATCCTTTATCTCCAACTACGTCAAGAAATGCCCTGATTGCAGTAGATATAAAGCCGAAAATCAAAAACCGGCTGGACTTTTAAGAACACCAGTGTATTCCCAGCGTTTTGAGACTTTGGCAATTGATCTTTTTGGCCCTCTACCCGAAACACCAGATGGGAAAAAATGGATATTCATCGTGAAGGATACATCAACGAAATGGGTAGAACTCTTCGCATTACAAGAGGCCACAGCCCGAGAGTATGCTATAACCTTGCTAGAAGAGGTAATTTTAAGATATGGACTACCGAGACGTCTCATTTCTGACAATGGCTCTCAGTTCGTCAGTGCGGTGATGCAGCAAATCTGTAATCTACTGGACATTGCCCAAATTCTTACTCCAATTTATTGCCCTCAAGCTAACCCAGTTGAGAGGAAAAATAGAGATCTAAAACCTCGAATTGCTATCTTAGTTGGAAGCGGCCTTCACACAGCCTGGTCCGAAAAGCTGCCAATGATTCGTTTTACCATGCCCAATGCTCCTCAACTGGATATTCTGCTGCCTTCCTACAATTTGGGAGAGAATTGCGCACACCAGACGACGTGAATCATGACTTACGTAGTGTAATTCACAACTTCAACTTCGTAGCGGAAATCACACCATACCTGTGTAAGTTTGCAAATTTGAGTTGGGAGATAAGAGACCGAGTGGAAGAAGAACAAGATCAGCGAAAAGAGTATGCAGACAAAAAGCGCAGAAATGCAGTACAGTACGCACCTGGCGATAAAGTATGGGTCACCACTCATCCTGTAAGCAGCAAAGCTAACAAGAAATCTGCCAAGTTCATACCACGACGTGACGGACCGTATATAGTGAAAACTCAACGCTTGCTAACCAGCTATGAAGTGGCAAATCCAAATAATCCGGACGTGCCATTGGGAGTGTGTACCACACTTCCGCTCTACGCCCTTGCCTTGAGTCTCCCGACAACGGGAGCCCTGTAAACCCTCTACGCAAGAGAGGTCGTCCCAAGAAGAACTGAACAAGACACTCTTGCTGGATCCTTGCCGGGACGTCAGCGGATCCAGAGGGGGAGTCTGTAGCGAACTTATTTTGTATTAATATTTTGTGCGGGATTATTTCACGAGAGTAATTGTTACATTTTCTCTCGCGACGACTCATCTAATGTCTCGCGCAGTTCTTCTTTTTAAAAATTAGTTTGTCTCTTTTGCCTTTCGAAAAGTTATGTGGTTTTTGGCTCTGTGAAATAGAATAAAAGTCAAGTACTTATGTATTCTCTCATTTATGCTCACTGAATTCAAGTAATGTTGCTATAAGTGCCATTTTCAGTATATTTTATGAAATATAAGTTAATTATTCATGTGTTTTGATGTCCTGTCTTGTTCCCAAATAAAAATATATAAAATTTCAATTTTTGAAAAATTTTTTACGTAGTACTACATAGTTAGTAAAAAAGTCAAATGACTGGACAAAACTATTGAAAAACTATCCAATCTTATCGAAAATAAAGAATTCGACACTTTAATTAAAGAACAAAAAGGAAAAATCAATAAGAAAGGCTCATTGGATTTTAAAATACACCAAAAAGCCACAACAATGAACAGAAGTATTACTAAAATTAGTCATTTGGAGTGGGAAATGTAATCCTCAGATGGAAAAAACGCATACCGAGTAAAAAAGCTCCACCAGAAATGTGCCGGAACATTTGTTATAAACTGCCGTACTTATACCATATGTTCCGAGGCATTTCAGAGTACTTTCCATAACAACGCTATGGCTAGTACCCAGGGATTGGAAAGTTACTTTTAAAAAGTAACTCTGTTACAGTTACTTAATATGAAAAGTAACGCGTTACAGTTACGAAAAGTAACGGTCACAGTTACTTTTTGAAATTTCAAGTTATAAGAAAAATTGAAAAGCCATTTTTCAAAGAAAACCACAATTAACGAAACATAAGCACAAACAAAATGCTGAAAATTATAATTAATATATATTTTTTATTTTCAGTCCTGGTTCAATCCAAGAAATTGGTCTGAACTATCCCCCCCTCCCCGGGGCTTCTTCAAGAGGAATCGTACTTTGTTGTTGGTCATTGTTGTAGAACCCATTCAGGTTCAGGCAATACAAAGGGGTTTGCACTGGTCGAAACTCGCCGAACGACAACCGGCTTGACAGTCAGCATGATTTATTTCAAAACCCTTCTTTTCGGTAGAAGCCTGTAATTACGGGTCTTATAATGTGATACTTGGAAAGGTAAACAGACAAGGAGAAACATTCGTACTTTAACAATTCTGGCTGAAAGCTGCCATCACACTTTAGCAGCCAAAGTGGACAATTCTATTTTACTTTTTCCCTCCAAAGAAATGCTCTGATTTCGGGAGTGCCAGTGGAATTTCAAAATAAGCATCAAACAGCCTTGGGAAAGTAACGGAAAAGTAACGCAATTTTTCGGAACTTCGTTACCGCTAAAAGTAACTAAGTTACAGTTACTTTCTGAAAAATGTAACGGCGTTACCCGACGTTACCTAAAAAAGTAACTGTTACAAGTAACGCGTTACTCCGATCCCTGCTAGTACCATTTGCAAACACCTATGTGGTGCTGGCATGTGTAAATCCTGTGTCATACTCTGGGACTTGAATCAAGCTGCTGAATGCAAGCCTTCTTTTGAATATGACATTTATTGTTTCGACAAATGCTAGCAACGATCATTTGTATACTAGTATAACTGGCGGGAAATATTTTTTTTACTATTTCTTTTATCTTCACATTTGTAATTTTAAATAATTAAAACTTATACTCTGTTTATATTTCATATATTATAATGCTATTTGAAATGTAGCACTATATGTTCATCAGTTAAAAAATTGTTTAATTTCAGTGTACGGTATTTTTTATAATCAGGTGCAGAAATAGTTTTAATACATTTTAAAAACAAATATATTTAACATATTTTTTATAACAACGTGCAAAAAAGTTCACTTTTTTATATCATATTCATTCATAAATCGTTGCGAAAATGACACTTTACGTGCTTACGTCACAGACAGTTCCGAAAGTAGTACTTTCGGCACACTACTTTCGGCACTAGTGCGGTAAAGTAAATAAGAGTATCTGATTGGTAGGAAAACAAAATGATGTCATGAATATCTCCATGGAAACTAAATGATGCAATGAAACTCACTTATTTCTATTGGTTCATTACTTTTGCGTTTTCTAATATCTCCATGGAAACTGCAAGTACTACAAAAATTATTAAAGGAAATTAAATAAGACAAAAGTAAGAACACAAATTTCACGCCAAACAATACTTTTATTTAACATGCATATTTATAGTAACATTTGATTCAAAATAGAAAATTATTTTACAATTTTTCTTTTACTACTTTGCATTTCCGAATATCGTCATGGAAACTAAATGATGTCATGAAAATCACTCATTGGTAGAAATACTTTTTTGCACGTTATTATAAAAAAAATATTGTAAGCAAGCACGTGCCAAATAATACTTTATTAAGCTCTTGTCATTATTTCACTCGACCTACGGTCTCCTGAAATAAAAGCCACTCGCTTAATAAAGTATTATTTTCGGCGCTAGTTGCTTAAATAACTATTATAAACTAAATATATTTAACATATTTTTAAAACAAGTAGGTTTGTAACAGAATCTGTCACTTAACTCGCTTCCACATATTTGTGTTTAACAGGAAAAAACGCGCCAAACACAACATTAATTCTAATTTAACATTTACAAGCTAAATTTGGCTAGTTTCATTTATTTTTTTTCGAAAATTCAATAATTATTACTTATCGTTTGCAAAAATCAATTTATATTTTAAAGAATAAATATGTCATATTCCTCGCTTTTAAATAGAATGAAACATTTCATATCACCATACAAGGATTCCGTAGTGAAATATATTTGACGTCATTTCAAACTGATCGATGTTGCAAAAATAAATTTATTTTAATTTATTGTCTAAAAGAATTAAAGTTTCTCGAGCGATTGTTGCGAATGGCAAATGTGATTTAATTCTAATAAAAACAGGGCCTTTAGCTATTTGTAATTCAAACTTTTAAACGCCAAAATTAACTATTTTCATTAATCTAATTTTTCAGATTTAATAATTAGACTTTATCGTTTGCTAAATTTGTTTGAAGTTCGAAGAATAATGATGTAATCTTTTTTAATAAATATTTTTGTCGCCACAATTTCCCATTTACATTTCTTTCGAAAATTCACTTATTTATAATTTGTTAAATTAATTTACAGTTCAAAAAATTTATAATTTGTACAATTGATGCTTTAAAAATAAAAGCGAAACTTAGCATATTTTTTTTATGTTAAGTTAGAATTCTCTATGCATCTTTCTACATACATATATATAGAACCATTAAAAGAACTCTATTGTGATAATACAACAATCCAAACCGAATTATATCACATAAATAAATATTTTTTCAAAAGTGTATTTTTATTTTAACAAAAGTTTCTCGTACGTTTAACGAAATGGCAACAGTGAAAATATTGAATAAAAATGGAATTTGCATGTTATTTCAATGTAGATTAAATTTTTAGTTATTTCAATTTTAAATAAGCTTCTAGTTTAAATTTTTTAATGAAATTTGGCATGTAGCCTAATCTGATTTTTTGCTTCAAAATGACGTATCCCACTTGTCTGTGGGACTTGTGGATGACAACAGTGAAAATATGAATAAAAATAGAATGTGCATGTTATTTCAATATAGATTAAATTTTTAGTTATTTAAATTTTAAATAAACTTCTAATTTAAATTTTTAATGAAATTTGGAATGTAGCCTAATCTGATTTTTTGCTTTAAAATGACGTATCCCACTTGTCTGTGGGACTTGTGGTTCTTTCTGTGAAAGTGGGTGACAGACAGACGGACAGACAGACGGACGGACGGACAGACAGACGGACTGAACGATTATAAAACCTTCCACTTTTTACGTTATAAACGTAGTGTGGAAGCTAAAAACTAAGTATATTTAACATATATAGGAAATGCAAAAAAAAAATTACTTAAACTCAATTGTATTGCGAAAAGCGTTTTTTACATGTATAGGTTTTTTAAAAGCTTTAATTTAGGCATGAGTGATGGTTAAAATTAATAATGGATTTTTTAAAAAGAAGTTTATAATTTTTTCTCTCATTCTTGTAGTATGTTCTTTTAATAATTTAATCAGGCTTTTAATCAACTACTACTTACTCACCTTTATACAAAACAGAACCATAGGTATGTATGTACATATCTAAAGCTGAACTGCAATATACTTGTTGCTAAAATATGTTGACTTTCGACATGTATATTTTTTTTAATGAAAGCACTCTTAGCCACCAGTTAAACACATTATATATATTATTTAATATTAAATCTAATTCACTTAAATCTGCAGTTATACCCTAGTTGGTTAAGCGGGTCAGATTACAACATCATTAATTCAACTTTCTTACTTGCAGGGGACTTTATCTATTCGATATCAGAGTTTACGGAATAGTAAACCAAAAGGCAGTTTATCCACAAGTGAGCATAACAACAAATCATCTCGAGAGTTAAGCTACCATTTAGTAGAATAGAAGATAAATAAATTTTAACTCGATAAAAACACTCAAATCTGTCTATTTGTAGCTTCTTCGTGTCTTGTAAAAGCCTCTCATATGATATGAATTATAAATCTAGTAAAGACCTAAATGGACAACTTATAGTAAATAGTAATAGTCAATATCAAATTAAAAGGATAACGAAATTCTCCCTTCCAGCATTTTATTGAGGTTTTAAGTGATGATTTCTTCATTGATGGTTCTGTTGATTGCATCGATGCATATTTAAGCTATTTCCGTGTATTGTAACTATAGTGGTAGTGGTTGTGCAAGGCCATCGTACTAGATTTGCATATTAGGGTTTTATGTTTTCATTTTTTCGCCAAATACGTTACCGAACTCGCCAAATTCTTACCTTAACGCGCCAAATGACCAAAATGTGTTTTTTAATAAATTATAAACTGGTTGGTTTTTCGAAGGTCATCGTGCTAGAGAGCTATATATTTTCTATATATTTTTTGCTATATATTAGTAGCTATATATTTTTCTCGCCAAATGAGCTTTACAAACGTATGCGAATGCTAGGTTAAATAAATACTACCTTATTCCACGCTTACAACAAACAGTTATTAAAGAACTCATTAACAAGAAAAGTTATTATTAAATATAAAGCATAAATTAATTTGAATATTGGGTACCACACGCAGGCAGCAAACTTGGTAAAAGTTACTGAAAAGAGAACGATAGTCCGGCGTGCAGTTCTTTTATAGAGCAACTTGAAGTGTGGGGCATCCGTAGAAGCATTTCCAGTAGATGAGCGCCACCACGGGGGATCACAGACGAAGAGCGCCGCCACCGACGATCTTCCATACTTCTCGTCTCAGCGCGTCGCCACAAGCTAAACGGTTTTATGTATTTACTAGCAAATTTATACCCGTTCTTCGCACGGAATAAAAAAATATCAAATAGATTCCAAATATGTGTACCATATACCCTGTTATAGGATCGTAAACTTATTATTGTTTCCGCTCGTTATAAATTATAAAATCTCGTTTCATTGCCTTAAAATTCAAAAATGAAAAATACGCTATAAAATGCACTCATAAATGTCATCACAATTCCCTCATAAATACATAAAACCTTTTAACTCATTTGGCGCGTTTAGGGAAATAATTTGGCGAGAAAATAGATATAGCTACCCACACCCATTATACAGCTCTAACACAATGACCTTCGAACAACTGACCAGCTTTAAATTATTTCTAAAAGAAATTGCCTATTTGGCGAATTTTAGTTAATAATTTGGCGAGTTTGGCAACGTATTTGGCGAAAAAATAAAGACATAAAACACTAATAGCTCTAGTGCGATGGCCTTTTTTAACCATCATAGTTCAGTAATAGCTTAACTATACATTTATTGCTTAAATATGCATACATGCAGTCAACAGAAAAATCAATGAAAAAATCATCAAATAAACCCACAATAAAATCCGGGAATGAAGATTGGCGGAATTACGTCACTTGAAACATGTCAATTATTTTTCAAATAATGAATTTAGTTTCTGAAAGTAATGGCAAAAGAATTTTCTCTAAAAATGGAACATATATGAAAAACTAAGCCTCAGGTGCACACGTTGGTATTAAAGGGAATCTATCTTAAAAATTTCGAATTTCTGAGGCCAGTATAAGTAGGTCTTTTACGATCCGAAGACAAACACACAGACTCTTTCTTTTATTATTATAGATGAGGGAAATTACGTTGACATATATTCCTGCATTTTATAGCGTATTTTTCATTTTGAAATTTTAAGCTAATAAAACGGGATTTTATACTTTATAACGAGTGGGAACAATAACATAACCTTATTATCCTATAACGGATTAAATAGTACACATACTTGGATCGATTTGAATTTTTTTAGAACGGGTATTTATTTGCTAGTAATTAATAATAATAAACTATTAAAATTTTTATTATCTTCTTTTTTCTGTACGTTTTCCAATGTTTTAAGTTAAGATTTTCAAACGGAATAAAAATAAAATTATGTAACATTAATATCTAAATCTATTAGTTAATGATTGACCATTTATTGCTATCTATAAGTTAATGCCGTCGAACCCCTCTAAAGGGAACTGTAGGGGAGAACCAAACTATTTGACGTCAATCATGTTGATTTCTGGGCTCGTTTGATTTAAGCATACTTTTGATGCCATACATAACGGCCGGCTACAAATTACTCAATTAAAATTCCCATAAATTCCACATTTAACTTATACTCAAGTAACAATATTAATTTTATATACGTTCCCTTTTTCTTACACGCACGCTGTTCAAAACCGCTGAATCCATAGGTCCTGCACTTTCAGGAAGGAAAGGACCATAATTGATCACTTTAGAAAAGAAGCAACCAGAAGCTCTTGTATTAAATTGTGAATTGTAAAATCAAACATTTCATGAGCAAGTAGTTTTAGAAACTCATTTGGAAATTTTCATAAATATTCAGTTTTCTAACATAATTTACGAAAATTGTCTGTCCTATGTATTAAGATTATCTTTTTGAAATCAAATAATGGAGGTAATTTTAAAATATTCGATATTGTAATTCAATTCTAACGCCAAGTCGTATATCATTTTATTGTAAGATAGCTCGTTAAGGATAGAACCTGTGGATATCCTTCAGAATATCAATTTCTCTTCCTCAAGAATAGATATTCGTTTCATAACTTTACTTTACCTAATATTTTCTTTGTCCTTTCTAAATAAGTTTTTTTATGAGAAGCTTTTTATAAGAAAATAGCCAATTTTGGCTTGTAAAAGTTTAAATTATACAACTTAATACTGCTGTTTGAATGCTAAATGTTTGACGACTTTTACGTTTTTTCTTAGACTACGGTCTGTATTTTCTTCTCAAGGGTTAATTAGACCAGTACCTATTGTTTAAAGACTAGTGTTTAAAGTTCCAAAGAGCTACGATAACATCTATGCCAGAAGCAGAATTCGAACCCACAGACTTTTGTAACTCGAACAATTTTATTGATGAAAATAATTTAATAACTTTCTTTAATGTTATAAAACCTATTGGTGCGAAAGAAATAAAGGCTAATAAATTAGTTTATTTTACAAGCTATCGGCTTACTGAGACTGTACAACTAATTGTTTATTTTATTACTGTTTATCTACTTGGGTTTATTTCAAGTAGATATGTGAAAAAAATGTAAATTCTCATTTCTACATCTCAGATTTTTACTACTTATGTATTATCCCCAATTTTATATGAAATTTTAAAAAAAGGCAATTTTGTGCCAACCAATTTTGTTTATGGGATTATTTTCAATCGGAAAAAGGAATTCCAAATTCGGATTCAAGTTGCTCGCGATTACGTTCGCACAGGGCCTTGCATCAGCAATAGGCGGTCCCGCCTAGACATTCCTTCTGCTTTCGCTTTGTGTAAGTTAATAATTTTGAAGAACTTCTAAAAACTATACTTATCAAATGGTAACGCCATCTACATTAGAAAAGTAAAAATAAAATCCTAGTTCACATTTTCTGAGGTTATGTCAATTGTAATTACACGTTTAAATTTTCTTTTTCTGGTTCTTAAACATTTAAAATCTGCAAGTAGAATTTAATAGGACTTAATAACATTAGAAAATTATTATTTTT
This sequence comes from Oedothorax gibbosus, assembly GCA_019343175.1. NCBI lineage: Eukaryota > Metazoa > Arthropoda > Arachnida > Araneae > Linyphiidae > Oedothorax > Oedothorax gibbosus. Next base: position 42,415 of record JAFNEN010001219.1, read on the forward strand.
TTCTGTTGATATTATTCACAATAAAAAATAATCAATCTAAACGTTCGTTCTAAAATGAATATTTATGTTTTCAATTCAGTATTCATTCTCTTGAAACGTTTTCCATATCTAAAGTTTACTAAGTTATATAAGCTTTTATTTGTAGCTATTTCATAACTTATACGGTTTCTTTGATGCAATTTGCCTAGAAGTCGAAAGTGGCATCATTTTTTTCCTTTCATTCAGCTGATCACATGGTGAAAACAACCAGCTGAATCATTGCGTGAGTGTTTAGCTATACGAGGAAATACGTTTTCATGCACTGAAAGTAAATTTTTGGTGCCGTAAGATTTTTCGGTCTATGTTTTTTGGTTTATTGGAAATTTATTTTCAATTAGTTACTTGTTTTGTTCATGCTATTAGCTACAATTACGTGCATAATAGTGCTAATGTAATTATTCGCAAATGTCTTTGTTTTGGGGTTAATAAAAAAAAAGTGTAACTAAGGATACTTGACTCAAATCAATTAGGGATACGTGACACAAGTAAACAACACAAAAGTAGACAGAAAAAAGACCAAGTAATTTTTTTAAATATCACGGGAGTCCCAAAAATAAATGATTGGGTTCTTCTGGGAGTACAATGTTTGTTGGGAAAGTACAAGGGAATTTTTTTTAACGAGCTTACAATTCAATATGCAGAAAGAATCGATAGAAAATGTTTTAAATGGCTAAAATGAATAATACATCCCAAGTTTATATTGATCAAATAGAAGACTCTTCCACCTGTATTTTCTCTGCAAAATAAAATAATACCCAGTTTTGTATTTAGACAAAATTTTACTTTTTAAATTTTAAAATTCGTTAATAAAAGGGAATTTTTTAATGTGATAAAAATGAAGTAATAATTTTTTCTTAAAAAACTATAAAGTCTATTTAAACTTTAAATATGATTTTTATTTTTGTTTTTTGTAAAAGTATTTTGAAAATTTAAATTTCTTACCCCCAAAATTTTTGGGGTTTGGGCCCACGTACCCCCAATGGGGGGGTTTCCTGTATCCCTTTTCCTATGCTTTGGGATACTTTTTCCCCAAAAACTAAATTTTTAAAAATTTATTTTTTTGCTAATATTGCAGTTAATACTTCAGAAAAAAATTTAATTATTTGTGTACTACTTTTTAAAAGTATAAATGGACTGCATTTGCACATCCATAAATTGGTTTTTTTTAAAAATTACAAGCCCAAAAAAAAAAAGTTGGGCCATGTGTCCCTGGGTTCCCCCCAATACTGGGGGGCGATTATAAAAATTGAGCTTGTGTTTTTTGTATATTTTTCCTTTTTTTGCAGAAAATTTTTTTTTGTTATTTTTGTAATAAATATTATTTTTTTAAATTTTAAAAAAATTTAAAAACTGTAGTTATTCAAGTATATTTTTAAATAAATTTAAAAAAAAAATTAATTTTGGGTTTCTTTTCATTAAATTTTTTTTTTAAAAAAAACTTTTTAAGTTTTTTAAAAAGATTTTTTGAAATTTTTTTATTCAAATTTTTTAAAAATTTTATCTGTATGCAGTTCTACCCCTGTCTAATAAAAAAAAAATTTTTTTTATCTTGAAACGTATTTTATATATTTCTTTTTTGATCTCTTTTTAGAAAATTTTTTTTAATTATGTAAAATTAAAGAATTAAAAATAATTTATTTTAAATTTTTACCTTAGCCCCCCTCGGGAATACCTAGCGCCCCCACTTTTCATTGA
>JAFNEN010001220.1:0-5000 GCA_019343175.1 Oedothorax gibbosus
CACAAGAGCTACATGAGGGCTGTTTGATAGTTTCAGATGATTTAACTGTCATGTTTTCATTTTTCTATTTCCTGCGATTTCATTGGAGTTTCGATTTCTCTCTAAAAATTATAAGTGTTGTGTTGCAATTTAGAGTTATTTACGTAAAACTTGTTTTTATTCCTGCTATTTCTTAAACTTTATCGGGGCTGGGAAATCCAGTCGGTTAAGGAAGGTTCCAGGTTCGTGTCCGGGCATCGCCAAAATAAGCTAAAAATTTCCGACGAATTATACCCCGTATAGAGGGAGTGCACGTTAAATATGCCCCAAAGTCCCAACGCAGGGACGTCGCGACCGGGGGGCGAAGGGGGCGTCTCGCCCCCCCAAGTTTTTTGAAAAATGGTCATTAGGCAAAATTTAGAAAAATTTTTATTGTGATACTGAAGTGTGACATTTTTTGTGTGAAATGTGCACACAAATCCGGACACAACGCAAATGCCGACTGACAAAACTTCTGACAAACCATAAAGTCATTCGGCAAATTTTATAAACATTTGTCATTTTTATTTTAATACCGAACTGTGAAATTATTTAGTGAAATCTGTACACAGATCAAAATTCAGACACAACGCAAATGCCGACTCACAAAACTCCTGACATACCATAAAGCCATTCGGCAAATTTAAGAAATGTTTGTCATTTATATTTTAATACCAAACATTGAAATTTATTTAGCGAAATGTGTACACAGATTAAAATCGGGACACAACGCAAATGCTCACTCTCAAAACTCCTGACATACCATAAATTTATTCGGCAAATTTTAGAAATGTTTGTCATTTATATTTTAATACCGCACTGGTGATATTATTTAAAGAAATGTTTATACCGAGATTAAAATCGGGTCGCAACGCAAATGCCGACTCACAAAACTGACAAACCATACAGTCACACACACATTCGGCAAATTTTATAAACATTTTTTATTTTAATACCAAAATGTGCCAATTTTTAGTGAAATGTGTACGCAGATCAAAATCCAGACACAACGCAAATGCCAACTCTCTAAACTCCTGACATACCATAAAGTCATTTAGAAAATTTAAGAAATGTTTGTCATTTGCATTTTAATACTGAACAGTGAAATTATTTAGAGAAACGTGTACACCGATTAAACTCGGGACACAACGCAAATGGCGACTCTCAAAACTCCTGATATACCATACATTCATTCAGCAAATTTTAGAAATGTTTGTCGTTTGTATTTTAATACCGAACTGTGAAATTATTTAGTGAAATGTGCACACCGATTAAAATCCGGACACAACGCAAATGATGACTCTAGCAAAACTCCTGATACACCATAAAGTCATTCGGTAAATTTTAGAAATGGCTGGCAGCTGGCATTTATATATATTTTAATAATAATTAGTAAGACATTAATAGAAAATTTAGACAGTATAGCACAAAGTTTATTGATATCTGTTTATTAATGTTCACAATGCTTTCAACTAATTTAAATTACATTTCTTACTGTTACATGGCCCTCTATTTATTTTATTCTTTCATATGAGGATATGAAGTGGCGGATTGATGGGGGAGGGGGGATATTAATAAAAGTGGTTTAAATAAAAGCTGGAGATATTGGTATTTGTATAATTGCTCTCATCTCAATCCAGTTTTATTTAATAATAAGGTAATTTGAGGGCCTTGATCTGGAATTCGGTGCTCTCTGCTTCAGTGAGCCGAAGTTTTCATTATCAGTGGTTCGGGAAACCGACTAAAATGCAACTAATGTCAATTACTTCGTTTCAATTTGTGACTAAAACGGTGAATTAGAATCTACTACGTTGAACATATAAAACTATTATTGACTTAATTTGAATTTTTTTTAAATCAAATTGAAGACAACATATACTCTTAAAAACAAGGGTTTCACGCTTCCAGGTTCTACTCAGCACATCACAAAAAGAAAAATTAATATTAAACTTTTGAAATTATATGTATAATGAATATCATAATGAAATATTATATGAAATAATTTTGAATTATTAATCATAACAGATTGAAAGGGGATATTCATAAAAGTTTATCAAATGTACCAATTTGGAGATCTGTTAATAATTTTATCTAATATCCATTTAATTTTATTTAATCTAATAATGTAGTGTAACGTTACTTATATTTAAATTATAAGTATTAAATTGGAGTAGGAATTAAAATTTCAAAAAATTGAGAACTAACAGTTTTTAAAAAAAAAATCCATTAATGATTGATTAAAAATGATGATCTTGGAGATAGCTTTTGCATAGGCATGCGAAATAGTAAATAAAAATAGCAGCCTTGTTCACAGATAGAAACTTAAAAAATCTATCCTGGAACACGCAAAAAGCTCACACCATGCACTCAGGCAAAGACATGACACGCTTGTTCCAAAGTATGGGGGGGTCCAATTGTCCCCTTTTTTTCCTTCCCCAAAGCTTGAAAGAAGCATCTTCGTATTTCTACAAAGGGTACCCCAGGACCCTGAAGGAATAAGGCTTCGGGGAAAACTTGTAACTACTCTGAAGTCTGATTATATCTAAATGACTTTACAACCTCATTGGTATTGTGGGTTTGTGTTTCCCAAAACACAAATGGTGTCTAGACAAGCGTCACTTAAAGTTACAGTAGAATTGTTCTTTTCTGAGGAAAAAGAGAACTGTATCTACCGTCTACAATGTTCAATTTGTAATATTTCTTATATCGGCCAAACAAGAGGCCCCCTTAATCTCCGAATAAATAATCACAGGAACGACATAAAAAAATATGCTTTAAATCAATCCTCCTGTAATGCAGAATTTGACCACTTCAATATCCATCCTTTCTCTAAAGCTATTGTTAGCATTTTAGACATAGTTGTCCCTAAAGAAGAAAGAATTATTAAAGAAAACCATTTTATGCTGATGTACAAAACTATCATTCCATATGGTCTTAATGATACATTCAACCACACGCAAATCAACCACACCAATTGCAATACTTCTAAATTATTTCACACTCCTAATTTTCAAACCACTCGTGGGAAGAGAGGTGGAAGGAAAAAAAGATCACCGGATATTCTTAATTTTCAAGATGTTATCTTTAATTTAGAATCTAAATTTCTTTTGGACTTTGATTGGAAGGCCATCAAAATTTTCATTTTTTCCCTCAATAAAAGAAATAGCTTCACTTTTTTCGATTCTCTCAACAATCTCACTTTCAAAAACACACACTTTAAAATTTGGTCTTTGACCTACTAAAGCTTAAACCTCGAAAATGACTGCTCCTAATAAGAAGGATAAGAGATTCTTTATATTCGATTTTTACATCCAAGTTATGACCATTTCAATTTTCACAATACTATCAATAATATATCTAACCATTTCCCTATTAAAAACCTAAACATTTCCAAAGCCTTTAAATACACCACTCCATTTGGCAGATCCATTTTCAACTATAATGATTTTTGTTCTAATACCGTCTCTCACCGTGATACCATTAACTGCTGCTGCACAGACCCCCATTATAAAGATTTCATTGATCATCATCACAATCACATCATCACTGGTGACCTAAATTTAATTGAAGATCCACATTTAAGGGATGTCCTTTCAAAAGGCACTAAATTCAGACCAATCTTCCATAAAAATATTGATAAATATAAGCTTTCTTTTCTTATTAATATTGACAATTTCATCCTTAAAATTTCTTACCAGTATAACACACCTTTGGAACAGTTCACTATGTGGAAGTGGACACTTTTTAAACATTTTCAAACCTTCATAGATAACAACTTTTATAATTTTAATTTCTCCCACTACAACCAAAAACACTTAAAAGCTTCTGTCAAACACATCCAAAATAATTTTATTATAACTCCAGTAGACAAAGCCTCCAATAATTATGCTTTCATTTGTAAAAACTTCTACTTGTCTCTTCTTGACAATGAACTAAAATCATCCGACACATACAAACTCTCCAATTTGGACTACAAAGTGTATGTAAAAAGATTATTGCCTTCAATAAATATTTTAAAATTAATAACTCCTCCATTAAATTTCCCTATGTTACCATCACTCCAAAATTCCACAAAACCCCTTTAGCTTTTCGCTTTATAACCTGTGGTTCCAACACTTACATCAATAAACCTGGTGATATCTTTTTTAATTTGCTGAACAAACTTTACAATTTTATTGTCGGTGAAGGCTTTACTTGGATTATTAACAACAATAAACCTGTTTTAGAACACTTGCATAACAAGAATATTCATTCAGTTGACACTTTTGACTTCAAAGATTTATTTTCTAGCCTACCTTTATTTCACCTAAAAGACGTCCTCACTGCTTATTATAATGATTACAATAGTATATTAAATATTAGTCAGGAATATTGGAATAAACTAATTAATTTTTGCATTTTTAATAATTTTATTTACAATAGTGAACAAATCTACCAACAAGTTAATGGAATACCACAAGGTAGTTCCTTTTCAACTATCCTTGCAAATTTATTTTTACACTGGTTTGAGAAAAACTACACTCTTTTAAACTTCACTGCCTTCCGATTTGTTGATGACCTGATTGTCTTTGATTATCCTGATTTTACACACCTTTGGCACAAAATTTACCCATAACTTCTTCTTAAGAAAACCATAGCTCTATTTCTTCATTACAATTCTTAGACATACAAATTCAGATATCAGATAACTCTGCCAATACCAACATTTATGATAAACGTAATGACTTTCATTTTGATGTTATTCGACTTATTCCTTGGAATTCTAATCTTTCTGGGCCGTAGTGAGCCTAGTGGTCAGCGTCTCGGGATCGGGATCGGAAGGTCCTGCGATCGAGTCCCGGTACCACTGAAGACCTACCGAGTATATGCGGAGTACGTGCTCGTTAAATCTGTTGGGTCCGAAAGTCCTCTAAGTTCCCATACCAAATCAATACCTCTGGGGGTGACAAGCCAATTCTGGGGATCCTCTAGTTGGCCTCTGT
>JAFNEN010001220.1:10000-82633 GCA_019343175.1 Oedothorax gibbosus
GTTTTCACTGCCACGTGATTGAAATCTAAATGTTTAACTGATAATTAAAATTATTTTAACAATTTATATAAATAATAATTTTTTTAAAGAAAATTATTAACATACAAACTGTAACATACGACTATAAATGACCATTCCATACTTTCAAATATTACAATATATGTTATGTATTCGATAAAATTAAAACAAGAGTAAGAGTTAGTTTAATTTAACTTTACACTAAGTTAATTATTTTCAAAATAGAAAAGAAAATTGAGTTTACAATCAAACTATTATTTTTTAACTTTTCATGTTCATACTTTAACATGATTGGTTTTTTTTAAACAAAGAGCAAAACATTAAAAAAATGTTATAATTAAATCCAATTCGCCACTTAAGCTCTTCTAATGTCCTGCAAAAATTGTCTCTTTAAAATGTCTTTACTTTAGGCAAATTGTCCTAATTATTTTCTTATTTATCATACAAGATTTTTTTAAACTAAAATTTCGTCATATTTTTTTAAGTTTCTTTCCCTACGCAATTTGTTTTTACGTGTCCTATGGGAATTATCTTTTCACTGAGAGATTAAGTAGCATTTAAAAATAAAATACCCTGTGTATTGTGCAAGGGCAGGAAACTACAAATACTACAGACAAATGCGATGTGTCAAAAGAGCAAGAGCATCCAAATTAGAAGACATTGAATATCTCAGGAACAAAATTCGAATTCTTCAATTATTTAAAAAACTGCAAAATTAAATGATCATTTAAAAACATAAGAGGTCATTTTTATTAAAATTAAATAACCATTGCCATACGCAGCAATCGCTCGAGAAACGCTATTTCTTATAAATCATAAATTAAAAGAAATTTATTTTTTTGACATAAATCAGTTTAAAATGACGTCAAATATATTTCACACAAGAGATTCTTTTATTGTATATTGATATGAAATGTTTTGCTTCTATTTAAAAGCGAGAAATATTATATATTTATTCTTTTAAGTATAAATTAATTTGGTAAAATGATAAGAAAAATTATTGAAATTTCGAAAGAAAATAAATGAAACTAGCCAAATTTAGCATGTCAATGTTTAATATAGAATTACTACTTTGTTTGGCGCCTCTTTTCCTGTTGAGCACAAATGTTGCGTAAAAGCAGGCTAAGTGACATATTGTGTTACAAACTTACTTTTTTTTAAAATTTATTATATCAAAAATAATTACAATTGACACAATAAAAATGCAAAACTTGGTCGTAAACGTGCAATAAATTGATTTTCATTATATTTTTGAGACAACTTTTTTTAATTTTTTTTTCACTATTAATTCAAATAAAAGTTATTATCTACAATTTTCTTTAAAATTCGTTAGTTCTTTTTAATACTTACATATGTCTGATAAATGAAACTAGCTAAATTTAGCGTGTAAATGCTTAATATAGAATTAATACTGTGTTTGGCGCCTCTTTTTCTGTTGAGCACAAAAATTGTGTGGAAGTGGGCAAAGTGTCAGATTCTGTTACAAACCTACTTGTTTTCTTTTCTAGGACATATTCTTATGATTTCGGTGTGACACATGACAAAAATGAAGATTTTTCTTTTGTAAGTAAAAACCAATTTTTTAATATTAAAAATGATATATATTAGCTGTCAAAAGTACTTGTTCAGTACTTAAAATAATGTTTTCTTACCTTCCTTCTAAAGCACGATTTATTCAATATCTTATCATGTCCTCTGGTCCGACTATTTAAGGTAAAACCTAAGCCCTCCATGTCTCCCTGTTTTATGAACTTGAATAACTGAATTAAATCACCCCTAGCTCTCCTATTTTCCAGGGAATACATGTTTAAAGATCTTAATCTGTTATCATAATCAATACCAGATAGACCCTTAATCACTTTTGTAGCCCTATGCTGAACTTTTTCAAGCAACTATATATCTTTTCTGAGGAAGGGAGACCAAAACTGAACAGCATATTCCAGATGTGGCCTTACCAATCCCCTATACAGGGTGGCCCAAAAGTAGGCTAACAGTTAATGCTGTACCATTGGTAAGAACTTTAGGTTATTTAGAACAGGTATTTGACATAGTCGTGCTTAGTTTTATTGGTTGGCTAAAATAAAGTCGTACTACAGCGTATCTTATCCAAAGAGTGGCGACCAAAGAGCTTCGTTTGGTTTAGTGTGCTGGTGGAAAATTTGTGATTTTTTTTGTAAGTGCAAACCACTGCAGGGAATCTGAGTGAGGAGCACCGACGGTGGATCCTTACGACAACTGAAAGTATGAAAAATGCGGAGACAGTGCGTAGTATTATAACATTCATGAACATAAAAAGAAGTCCACTCGACTAGCGTCTCGGGAGCTGATTATCCCTAGAGCAACGTTACAACGCCCGATGGACCAGCTGAACCTTTAACCATACCTCCCAGTTACGAGGCCTTCTTGAGGACGATCCTAATTACAGTTCTGTGAGATAATGCGCAACTGACTGAACAACCAGACATGCTTTTGAAAAATAACTGTTGCTGTATACCTAACTAACTGTAAGCCTACTTTTGGGTAAAATTATCTCCTTGATTTAGAAGTGATACTATTTCTAATATATCTTAACACTCGATTGGCTTTGAGTAAAACGAGTAAAAAAAATCCATTTCCGTCAAACTGGAGTTAGTTCCAATTAATTTTCTTACCGTCTCTTCCTTACCTTCCTTCCTTACCGTCCCCATGATCTAGGGAAACCGGTTTTAAACCTAAAAGTTTTTTTGTGACTTTGGTTTCATTGAAAATTAGATATTTTCGTAAGGCTCGTTTAAACCGGTTTCTTTGATATCGTTTTTTTAAACTGCAATAATTTAACTTTTTTCAAATGAGCCTTGCTGAACTATTTTTTGTATTTCTAGAACACTTATAAGCATTTTAACACACATTTAAATTGACTTTGAAAAAATAAATTTCACAAGCTTTTTTTTATCTGAAATTTAAAATTATGGTAGAACTGCCTATATAGTTTAACTTTCCCATTAACTATTTCGGGTAGAACTTACAGGATGAATATACAAATAAAACTACTGGCAAACAGATAAATAAAATACAGGATGGGCAGCCAGTCAGTGTAAACGATCTTGCTTGAAATAAGACAGACTACTAACAGACAAGTTGCACATACAAATAAAATTCATAATGAGATATTCTTAAATGTAGTTTGATCTTTAAAGTTTAGATAAAAAAACCAATTTAAATCACAAAAAATCACTTAAGTAATCAGGCATGTGTAAGTATTAAAAATAAATTATCAATTTTAAAGAAAATTGCAGATAATAAGTTTGATTTGAATTAATAGTAAAAATTTAAAATTAAAAAAAATGTCTTAAAAATATATAGTATAGTTATTTATGCAACTAGTGTAAAAAGTAAAGCTTTTTTAAACGAGTTGAATAAATTATTCACAATAAATTCACGAGTTTAAAAAATGCTATTTTCGACGTGTTGTCATACACTATTTTTTATAATAACGTGCAAAAAAAGTATATTAAATTGGCATTGAAAGTTAACTAGGAAAAAAGTAAATTCTCTTTTGAAGAAAAAACGTAAACGTTGGTGCTGTTAAATATGGAATTAGAATTAGAAATGTTATGCGATAATTATGAACTTCTCTCCAGATGATATAGAAAAGGCTGCTAACGATGCTGCTTTAAATCTTTTCTTCACGTGTAAAAAATTCAATTGAAATAAAAGGTTATTCAAGCGTGCAATGGCTTCACTGGCAAACCTGTTTTGGCATTGTTTGGATTGGATTAGCATCACATTAGAGCTACTCATGATCTATCGTGAAATGAAGACGGCCCTTATGCAAATGCTGTGTCTTGCAATCAATTTAGAATGTTTTGTATTACAAAAACAAAAAGGTTAGATTCTTTAGGATAAATAAAGGCCGAAGTAATCACTTGTGGGAACTTTTTTTGCACAGTTGTACAAACCTTCTTTTTAAATTGCATTCCAACTAGCGTGTCAAACCATAGCATAGTTGTCGGCAAATAATTCATCAAGCGTTTGTTTGGGCTTTTTTTTGCTTAATATTGAAGCGATCAATAGCTTCTCTTAGCAAATCTGTTTTTGCATTGCTTTTTGACTTGGCAACATTTCTACCTTATTCCTATCTCCTTGACGTGGCCACTTTTATTTGCGTTACCCTGTAGAAGCAATAAGTATTTAGAAGAAGTGCTGATTATAGACATTTTTTTTATATAATTTTCAATGGGAAAATTTCACGTTGTGAGTGGCAATAATTCGAGAGGTTTTTGATTTTATATCCTTTTGGAATTATATTTGTTTTGAACAATACAATCTTTTCTAACCTTACTAAAGCGAATGTGGTGTACAAACTTTTTTTCAGTTGAACTAGCCTTTCTCTTTGTGTGAATCAGGCTGAATTGCGCTAAATTACTAAGAATAAGACAAAATATCATCTGAACTGAAATATTAAAACAACATTGACGTTTGGGTAACGCTTTGCCTACTTGAAATTTAATCGAAAACTGACCAAGTTTTAAAAATAGCAGGATTAAAAGAAGTTTCACAGAGTGATCTCTAAAATTGAACACACAGAAGACAAAAGAACCCTTTCATTTTAAAAGTGAAATTGAAACTGCCTATGAAATCATCGTAGGAAGAATTAAAAACAGTAGAGTTACATCATCTGAAACAGTCTCAATTTTAAAGGAATAATTATTGCAGATCGTGAAAGAATGAGGTTGCTTCAGATGATTTAACTCTACTGTTTTCATTTTTCCCTACCTGAACGGGAAAAATGACGGGATTGGCTCTAGTTTTGGAGTGAATTCTTACATATTCATGATTACAACGTTTTCGCCACGGCACACAAATTCCAGTATGGATACATGCCACTGTATCTGGACGTCGTACTCGGGGATGCCGTCGATAGTTTTCCGCCAACGGGTGAAATTACGCCAAAGTAATCGAAGCTTGAAAGCTCGAATTGGCATAGAATATCTGTCGGATAAAGTTTTTGTTATGGAGTTCTTAGAATAAGAAAAAATTGGTTCATGAATATAACATAAACATAAATTTCACAAACATTTTTCGCCAAAAAAGAGAATGAATTTCTATTTCGACTGCCCGAAAATTGGATGTGCGGGCAACCTGTTCTTTCAGCGCTGGCAACCCGGGTCTAACTTCAGAAGTTATAAGTGACATAAAAGTGAACTTCGAGTTGCGTTTGAGGGCTGGATTGTAGGAATAAGCGTCCTTGTGATATGCACTTTACAGGATCAGGTTGAAACATATATACATTCTAGAGGTGCCAATCTATTGGCAAACAATAAAGCTACAAAAGAAATGCACGTTCAATTAAAGACGACCATTAACAATTAACTTTAATGTTCCTTTCACCAAAACCATATGTAATTTTAGGTGACACATTATTTCCAACCAAACAAACCCAACAGTCGCCTATATGCTCACCGAACTCCATGGGATGGCAACCTGCCTCCTTTAAACTCTCTACCTGTTCCCAAAGTGGACTTTTCCACATTCAAAATATTTGAGATGCCAAGAGTGGCATTCGGAATATATAAATTTAAAATGAGCATAAATTAACACAATGTGGGGAGTGGCTTTCTAGGGATGCTTGGTGACTTTCTATATGACTTCACAGTGTTTCTCGCCAAGCATCTCCTCTTCTTAACACTATGGATATACGGGTACACTGTTTCTGATTTAACCTTTAGGATGTGGATCTGTTCATCTACATCGGAGGCCTGATGGGCTGCTGGCTCGGGATGTCTTGTAGACCTGCACTGGAATACTGGGAGGATCTCTGCATTGGGGTCAGCACTCACCAAGTACAAAATGCAAAACGAGCTCAGAGGAAACGGAAAAATAGGCAATGGCAAATAAAGGAGCAAGAAAAACAGATCAAGGAAGATGTTTATTTTTTTCTCTTTACATTTCTGACAAAACGGTGGAGGATAAAGGGCGTACACGCAGACGCATTCTCTATCAAAGTTCAATATATACCCGTATCTATAATAATAAAAATGAAACATGCGTGTTTGTTGGTGTGTTTTCCTTATCGAGTCTTAAACAGACATCTGTTTGACTCGTAACTTGGGTAACTTGGAATTTCGAGATTTGATGTTACAGGGTTCAAAAAGTTCAATATTTGAGAAAATAGAATTTTCTGAAAACACTACACTTTTTTTGCTCAAATTCCATCATTTTTTTCTTCTTTCGTGTTGCCATCAGCTGAATAAATTAAATTAAACGTAAAAAATAAACTAAAATTAAAACCAATGCTTATTTTATTCTGTTGCCATTACTTTCTGAAACTAAATTCATAGTTTGAAAAATTATTGACATGTTTCGCTTGCTTTCAGTAAAGTCTCTATTTTACGATTTTATTTAGAGTTGGTTGGGTTGGTTGGTACATATATTTCCGGCTTGTGTGCTTGATCAGATACCGCTTATAAACCTTCGTTAAGTAAAACAGACACAGACATAATTTTTACTGACACAGAGAAAGAAATTTTCAAAATTACGAAGGCGGGAATTGAACCCGCACCCGGTATACCTCGCGCAGACTGCTAGGGTAATGGTCAGCGATCTTAATCACTAGGCCACCCGACCCTCTTTATTGAAGGTTTAGGTGACGATCTGAGCAATAATACATGTATCTATGCATATTCAAGCTATTACTGTGAATTTTAACTATGACGCTTGTTCAAGACCATCTCACTAGAGCTGCTTATTTGGGTTTTATGTCTTCATTTTTTCGACAAATGCGTTGCCAAACTCGCAAAAACTCTAGCGCCACCCACAGAAAAATGTGCAACTACAAGGAAAAACCAGCAAGCAGAAAGACGTTTGATGAAAAAAATGGTAGCATCACTTAGAGTGAATTGCGAAACTACTATTTCACAAGATTTTAAATAATTATTATTGCGTAGTAGTGTCTTCTGATTTTATAGTCTGGTCTCCGACACCTTTCATGCTTCAGCCCTATAAAGTTACGAAATTCAAGACGTTTTATGTAGGGAGTACTTAGGCCACTTCTAAAAAACCGGTTTAGTGGCCCGTTGAACTTAAAACAGGTCTTTAAGGTTAGTCAGATGGGTGTTTGGGTCAAAAATGTCTATTTTCTGTTTTTCTTTTATTAATAATCTGCATATCTATAGCTTTAATTTAACACCAAGATTATCGTTTTCTGATTAGATGTTTTCTTTTTATTAGCATTTTTCAAAAGTTCTGTATATCAGTTCTTACCCATACTTTACTTTTCTTTTGCGTTTCCTGAAATATAAGGTTTTTTAACAGTTAGGAACATTTTTCTCAGGAACTATGAAAAATATATCAACATGTTTTGTTTTTCTCGCCACTACCCAGAACTTTATCACTGTTAAATAACGCTTTGTAGGGAGATCTTTAAGCGTAGCCAATAAAATCCTACAATTCAACGTTATAAAAACGTTATCATTATTGCCGAAGTGCAACGATTATTTTTTACGTATTTAAAACGTTTTTGCAACGCCATTTACTTACGAAACGGAAATGAAACGAATGCAACCAGTTTGCAACGTTTTTAATCCGTTCTGTGTATTTATTCTAACACACAAAGTTTGTTTGCCCTTTCAAGCGCTGCCATTTCCGGAAAAAGAATTTATTCTTTTACTCTACTTATTTATATAGATGCATTTATACGGAATAAAATTGTTCGTGAAGTAGGGGTGGTCCTACTTGAATATATCCTTTGTTTATGGCGCCTGGTTTGGCGAAGAGATTCTTTCAGATGCCGCCATTTGAGGCTAAATAGGTTTTCGAAGTATTTCTGGGAATTGCTCGGATAATGTTCTCAACTTGTGATTGTAGAGGGTGATAAGATGGAAGATAAGTCGTGATGAATTTGTGTGTTTCTTTTTTTCTGATGTTTTGGCTCGATGTCTGATGGGGAAAAAAGAATTTTCCTCTGAAAAATGAGCTTTGATTTTCTGTAGTTTATTTCTTTTATGGACGCTTTTATTTTCAAAGATTAGCTTATTAAGTTAAAACTATGGGTTTTTTGGCGAGGTCGACACGTGAGCGGTCACTCAATGGAACTTCCAGTGACAACGTACGCCAACGGAGCTTGTTCATCCCAGTATACTCAGATATTTTAGTTGGATTTTCTACGAAGGAGTGGAGAATCCCTCCCAGTCATCACTGGTATGAGGGCAAAGAGCCGGGCTCTTCACTGGTTCTCAATTGTGACAGAACCTCCTGCACGACAATCGCCAGATTGGCAAGTGACCATATAAAATATCTTTCGTTCTCGCAGTGTTGGAAGATCTACGCAACCTGCTCTAAATATCATGTTCAACAGGCCGAACATATTTTGGACTGCGTCGGACTTTCCAGAGATCTTTTCCTATCCCTTCTTATGGTCATCCACTTTCTAAGGGCCAACGATCTTTTTGACTTGATGTGTTCTTCTCAGACCAAGGAGAATTAGTCACAACACAACAACAGTTGGATTTTATATGCATATTTCTATAGGAAAGCCTTAGACTGTGCCACCGGGTTTCGAACCGAACCAGTGCCAAACGCTTGCGATCCGAACTGGGCTGATAGCGTGTCCCTCACTATACCAACTGGGCTACCACGCTCTTATGAAAATTGATAATTGAGGTATTTTGAGACGATTTTAAAAATTTCTAGACCGACAAACATAAATGGAAGAAACCATATCGGTGTTCAGTTTAGTTTAGTTTGAATTATCGTCGCATTAGAGCTACACGAGGACTATTATGGCGACGGGCGTCGTATTTTAGAACCCCAGTCAGGTGACGACGAGTCGACATCTGAATAGGCACCCAACGCAACCGTTAAGTGCGACATCGTACGCAGCACCATATTGGAATGGATATCTTGGAAGGCCGGATTTTTCCAAACTAATTTTTATAGTGCTAGTTTACCTTTTTATTTCGACCAAGGATGGTGACTGAAATAAGCTTATCGTCGTATAGCTTAATTCAGAAAGCTCACCAATCAAACAACAACAAGGAGGGGCACAGGTGGCCTAGTGGGTTTGATCGCAGCCCATTACTCTAACAATCTGCGCACTGAACCGGGTGCGGGTTCGATTGCCCTGTTCCGAGTTTTTTCTCGACTGTATATCCTATTTATCATAATAATCATAATATTCCGTTAATAATTTATCAAATATTAGTAAATGCAAAGTTGTGAAATAAAAGTGCACAGGCAGCATTTCAAAATAATTCGCAGATTTTATTTCTTTTAAAACACAAGAAGTTACATTTAATGAAGACAATATAAGGATTCGGCACAAAAATAAAGTAAAATTCCAAATGCAAAATATAAAAAGTGCACCCAAATATTTGTACTATTTTTTACAGTTTGGTTAACAAATACTAAATATATAGATACATTAAAAATTGTTACAGATCACAACATTTGTAAGAGGCTTGGATTTTTTTCTTGGAGTTTGAAAAGTAGTTTAAACTGTTTAGTAGAAAATGTAAACGATTATTAATAAAGTTGAACTGAGTGCTAAAGGCAAGTCATATTAATTCTTTGGAACAAAACACGCGAACCTTAGTTTGAAGTAGCAAAGAAAATAAATTTTTTTTAAACTTGAAATTGAAAAAAATGCAGTCCAAACATGTGAGCGGAAACAGTTCTGCAGGCGCAGCTTAGACACCAAAGGGAAGTTAGATGCTGAAGAGATTAATCACAAAACTGTACATCACAAGGTTTTACAGCAAAGCAATGGGTTCGAAATGCAGGTATACATATTAAAAGATACAGGACCGTTAACGGTTACCGAAATTCATGGGAAACCAGTCTTGGGGGGCCCTCTTCTTTCTCTGTCCCAAGAGGTTGAAGGTGAAGATTTCTTCCGCGCTGTCCGGTTGACTGTAGCAGGAATCCATCACGGAGGAGGGTACACCGCCGGACAGCTGTTCCGCGGCCCGCTCTCCGCCCGACTCGCCACATCTCTCCTCCGAACGGCCGACCACGCAATGCGCCATCCGCCCGTACAAGCTGGCCGGGAAAAATAGACACTCAATCAAATGGGTTCCTACATGGGTTCATTTAAGATAATATACAGCACAGAAAGAAGTAACCGTTAAACACCAAAATCAGCTAAATCCAGTATTCTTCGGTCTAAACTAGTTTTAATTTACCCTTTTAGATAAAACTAGTTTCAACTAATCAGAAAATATCTTCAACTTTGCGCATGAAATATGAGAGGATTCACGAAGGAAACAACGTAGATTATTGGCGTAAATAGTTTATTTGTTGGTACAAATTTTACATGTTTGGGCGAGTCCTAAATAATAACTAATAATCAACATTGTATCCTTCGTGAATCCTCTCATAGTTTCGACTAGTTTAAACTAAATTTCATAAAAAAAATAGTTTTAGAATAAAAAATCGGCGACAACTAGTTTAAATTTGTCAAAAACTGAAATTGCCTTACATAAATAAGATAAAAATTGAGTTATTAAAAAAAATAATTTATTATTCAAACTAAAAACTAAAAGAAGAAAACATTGCAGTATAAATTTCCTACCCCAATTTTTATTTTTAGTGCTTGACATTTTCTGGAAATAATATTATACTACAATACTATTCCATCTTTAACCCACCTCCAGCACTAGGATCGTCAGTCTTCTCTCTCAGGGCAAGCTCTGATTTGGATGTCTTCATTTTTTGTTGCAAGGTATTTTGTCTTTATTAAATTTTATAGATTGTATCCCAACTTGTTAAAGATCGATGTATAGGACATTGTTGGTTTTGGTGCAGGCCCTTCTGTAGCTTAAAATGATTTGATTTTTTGTCTTTCGCATTTAAATAGTGAAAATAAAAACAAATTTTATTATTTTTAAATAATCAATATTGTTTTAAAATAGTCGTAATACTATACAAAACAAGTTTTGGCCAAATTTATTGGCCTTTCTTATATCGACCAATCAAGTCATCATTTTCAAGAATACAGTGCTTGATATAAACTTGATATATCTTTTGATTGGAGGTATTACCGCAGACGATTGTCCTGATGCCTTAGTCAAATAAATCTGAGTATCTGATTTTTAAAAAAAATATTTAAGATAAATTAAAAATACTGAGATCAATTAAACAATGTTTGTAGAACACATTCAATGGCATAAATTTAATTATCAGTGGTTTGCTACATACATCTAGTCTTTAAATAACATTTTATATAAAATCTGGTCTCTTTATGCGGTATCTGGTTAAATTCAATAAATTTATAAAATGTATAAATAATAAAAAAATATTCAAGAAATAATTTGTTTTACTAGAAAACCTAAGTGTTTATAAATCTGTACCAATCAGAGGGTTATTAAGATATGATACCAATATAATTTAGTAATTAAATAAATTCTTCATTGCTGTGTCTCCCCCTGCAAGGAAGGATACTTACTAGCATTGCACAAATTCCGGGTCAATGTCGGCTGGGATTGAACTGACATCCAAAAGTTTATTAATGTCGCCGGTCTCTTCGTCAAAAATACATTGCAAAAGATATTCTTGGTTCTTCTCTAGACACTTATCTACACCATCCTCAACACCTTCTGATGAAGCTAAAAAGGAAATACTAAATAATTAAAAAAATATACTATATGGTGACTCGATTTCTTCATTTCAGAAAATATTTCGAATTTGAAAACGCCTCTCAAATGTTTACTTTTAGGAACCTGAATATCGAATAAAATTTATTTTTTTCATTGCAACAATTTTTTAAATATCACAACACTCTTTTCGAAATTTCCATTTAAAATTGACAAGAAAATGGCTTTTTTATACAAGATAGTTTATAAATTTGAAAATATCTGACCATTCAAACGTTTAATTTAACGACTCTAAATATGTATTTAAATAATTCTACATTTTTACAGATTTTGAATATCCGACACTCGCTTCGAAAAAGTTTCGACATGAAACTATCCGCTAGACATGAACTTTACACTCAAGACTTATTTAAATCTGGAAACACCTGGCCCTTTAAAATAATCGTAATAAATATAAATAATAATAATAAATAAATCGTAATAAATATTAATCTCCAATTTCAGTAAGTTTATACTGTCCCACACTCTATTACAAGTTTCAATTATTATTAGGTTGTAAAATTTCTCGGGAGACCCTCCGTTCTGAGGAAAATCGGTCGTTGAGGGAGGGTGGTCTATTTGAGAATTATCATCACTGAGATGCTTAAATGTTAAAATCAATTTTATAAAGAATAAATTAGTAGTAAAAATTAAGAAAAGTATACAATTTTCATCATTTTATTTATTTATTTTAATTATATCAAAAAACCAAGGCCCTATTTTTTACAATACACATTTAAGTTACAATCTTTTAAAATACGAAGACATTTCTAATTGTTTATTTTTTTTCGATTTTTCGGAAAGTTCCTCATATTTCAATTTTTTTTAAGTTCTGTAAAAAGACTATTTATTGAAACGTCTTTCGTGTTTCGCAAGTTTAACATTCACTGGTATTCTTCCATTCTGTGAGGTTCTCAACTCCTTGCCATCGGCGATAGCCCCTTGCTTGTGTGACAACTGACAACCCTAGTGATTTGTTTTTGGAAGGGCATGTCCAAGCATTACTTTGGCTATAGGGGCGTCAACGTACATAATGTATGGCCCTACTTTGCAATTGTTAACTGCAGTAAAGTGAAAGAAACTTCCTATTGACTACTCGGACAATTCGTGGAAGGGTATATCGAAATGAAATTTGTTTCAACTTTGTCTGGTTGGCTTCCGCGCGCTAATATGGATGAAGGTAATTCAAAGGACGAAAATGGCAAACAATGTACAGTAGCGGCGGAGAATTAAGATTTACTTTTTGGAAAAGTGACCCCTGGACGAGATTTGGAATCAGGTCGTAAGGACATTTTTAGGGACCTTTGTCTTCAGATTCGGAATAGTCTTGAGCTCTTGAGTGCTTGGACATCGGCTAGTTTCATCTCAAAAAATTTCGAAGCGAGTGGTGAATATTTCAAAACTCTCCAAATCGTTTTAAACACCTATTTAGGGTTTTTAAATGAAACGTTTTAAAGGGTAGGTCTTTACTTCAGTTAGATAAATTATATCTTTGATATTGTCAAAATTTGAAAGAATTTCTTTCCATAAACTTATAAGGAAGTTATCAGCCTCAATTATATTTCATGACTGTGAATTAAATATACCGATTTTTACGAATTAAATATAGTGATTTTTCTATAATTTTGGTAACAGTTTCAATTTCAATTTATCGATTTCCATTTCACCATATTGTAACATTGGAGTATGATAAACGTATTATTTTGGTTTACTTAGTTAAAAGTATTTAACTTAAAAATAAATTACCATTATTTTACAAGACAAAACTCTTTTTTTTTTATCTTTTCCTATTTTTAATCTAAATACATAATCTGGTTGTTCAAAATACGATAGGTATAACGCAAACAAAATACAAATTAAAACTGTAAAACGATCAGTACGCGTAATTTTACTTCTAGAGTTGCACCTGAGTATTTAAAAGGTAGTGTGGATGGCAGTAGAAATCACAAGAATTACCGGTACCGGAAAAATTTAGACCTCTTATCGACTGTATCAACTTAATAATTTTACATTTCCCTTATCCTGCTAACTTCAACCGCATCAAAAACTACATGTATGAAAATCTTTCGCAATCAATCATTTAAGAAAAATACCAGGCTATCCACGATATTTACCCCCACAATTATTGTCTAAGAAGTCCTCGAACTCCTTTAAGGACTGTTCAACTTCAGGGTGTTCTTCTTCACCTAAACAGTCGTCGACCACATTTCGTAAGCATTTACTCACACCGTGTAACTCTCTGAAATAGCATAAAATATATTTAAAAAAATTCAGAATCAAACGTAAACTTATTCTTAATTACTGTTTGTAAAATGGCAACATCAGATTATGTCCTAATTCTAATGACTTCTAGAAAACTTGGAAAATTAACCGCTATTAATCATCAATTAAATTACGAGAAAAACATGTCTGAAATTGTTATACTAATTTGTAAGGTATTCCATAAATGATATTTTTAATATTTTATCATTGCCACCGAATTCCACTTTGTAGTCAAGAATTTAATCACCTACTCACTAAAAGTGATATCACAAGTCTAACTGTTTGGTACTAAGAGACATTACCTAAAATTTAAGTTTCTTTGCCAAAGTTAACTTATCAAAAATATTCATAAACTAATAGTCAAAAATTAGTCATACCCGCATGCTTCTTCTTCAGTAAATTCACCAAAAAGTATATCTAATAGTATTTGTTTGCATTCGTTTGCTCTGTCCACTCCACATTCTTGGCTAGCAAACGCTAAAAAATAATAATAAGGATGTTTTTGACACTTATACCTATATAAGCCTATATAAATTGTATATACCTATATAAATTGTAAAAAAGCAGAGTTTTGCTTTTTTTTCGGTTCAGAATAATAATGTGAACAAACAGGGAGGGAGACAGGGGCTTTCCATGATTTTATTTATTTTTGGTTTATTATTTTTTTATTTTTATATATTTTATTATATCTGGATCATTGGATTTTTTACACTCTTAGATACAAACTAGCATTACTTTCTTCCCCGCACACTTTCCCAGGCTGTCAAAAATGGATGGGCAAATTTTTCAAAATATTTTTAAAAAGATTTAAAACACTTAAAATAACTTTTTCTATTTTATATGTAAATTTTATTGCAAACTAAAATACCTCAAAAGGTAAATATTAAAAAATTAGTCATTATACCAAAACTTTATTTTTACAACTTTCAATAAAGTCGTTATCATCGGGATCCCTATGAAGTCAAGGACACTGTTCAATGTCCCCTTCTAAAGTATTGAAAAAAAATTGACAAAAAAAGATCGGATTTTAGCCAACCAATTGACTACAAACTTTGAATGCAACATGATAGATTATTATTTTACAGTGCACTTTTCATAATCTATGGAGAAAAATTAGGTTTTTATTTGATTTTTTTCTTTTTTTACATTCATTCTTGATAGTTACTAGAGGACATATTTTGCTTCAGAATAGACAAGTTCTGTACATATATATATATACAACGTTGAAAAAAATCACAAAAACAGCTCAAACGATAATAATGCAACACTAACTGAACAAAGATTCTTTGGAGTGGGCTAATGACGTGTTGTACCAAGCAACCAGTTAGTTGTTCATTTAAAATATACGGCCAGATAGAAAATTTACTAAATGGGAAAACTTACTTCGATCTCCCTACTAAATATCGACAGCTCTGCGAAGTTGGAAGGCCATATAACTATCTTAGATTTACCATCTAAAAAATGCTAATATTTTTTTAATTACTTCAAGATAATATACATTTGATATTTTAAAACTAATATTATTTAAAGCATCTATATTGAGCATCTGTCGAGCGTACATTAATGTGCCCAAGTATGTGAATGGAATATTAAATAAAGTGGCCATTCTAAAATTCGTAGCCGACCGAATTGCTCTACTTCGTCTTTACCTCAATGGGTGCCCACAGGAAGTCTAAAGAATTCGATGGAAGGGCCATTTTGAACTTTTTACTTTCTTAGGGTTGCGTAATATAGTCTGCACTTTGAATTAATCAATCATTAAGTGCAAAAAAAATTGCAAGTTGATAAACAAAATGCACTGTGCCTTTAAAACTACTTCGAAGACTTAACACGAAAAGTGACTTAACATAAAAAGTGAAAGGGAGGAGATGACTCACTTAATTTTAACAAAAGAGGTAACACTTTTCCCCAGGTTGGAAAGTTAGCAATTTCTAGTCATGGAATAAGTATCGAAATGATTCTTACCACCGCAGACGATCACCAGAAAGGCAACACTAATCCAAACACACTTCGGTCTCATTTTTGGAAGCAGATCCCTTGAAGTAATTTCGGGCTTCCTTTGATGAAACTCTTAAAATAATTCTCACAGAAAGGCAGGTTCACCTCCTTGCAGACAGGATACTGAATCGCAACCTTATCAATAAAAAAAATCCAGACGGAAATTTTTATTTCCGTTATTGCCGATTTGGAAAACTAAATAACTTCCTCTTGAAGGAAGTCATGGAAACGAGATAATTACTTCCTTAACCCCTTCTCAATCAATTAAAAAACAAGAGACCCTTCTTATGTACTCTAAAAAAATGTACATTATATCAACGCAAATCGCCAAATTGAGACCGGCCATTTTATCATAGCTGTCACGGCATTTTTAACAGGGACCTGAGGAAAAGCCATCTAACACATGGAAGGGTCTGGATACTATCAGAAATCCACTCATGCTGATTTCAGAATGGGAGTAGATTATAATATCTTGATGACAGTTTAGAGGGGACTCATTGGTATGAAATAAAAGTTGACATAAAAACAAATCACCTTTATTAAGAGCACGCCTGTGCAACACCGTGATTATAAATCTAGTAATATATATATATTCATATATATGGACAATTATACCATACTTTTTAATTTAATTTTTAATTTAAATTTTTTCATTATACTAGCTGACTGGTTCTTATATATAATTATCAAACGGTATTTTAAAACCAAGAAACTTAGTTTCGTGCTCAAACTAACACACTTTTTACATAAAAATTACATTCAATTGAATTTTAAATTGAACTAATACCATATCTTATAACAAATATATATATATATATATATATATATATTATAATATATATATATATATATATATATATATATATATATATATATATTATATATATAATATATATATATATATATAATATATAATATATATATATTATATATATTATATATATATATATATATATATATATATATATTAATATATATATATATATATTATATGTATGTATGTGTGTTGTGTATGTGTGTGTTGTGTTTGTCTGTAATGGTCCTTCAAGATACGAGCTCGTTAAATCTGTTGAGTCGAAATTCCCAAACAAGCGTACGAAGTTGATACTGGTTTGCTTTGGGTGTTCGCGCAGGTTTTTTGAACCTAGTCCATTGGCCAGATCTCTAAATTACGAGGCATAATTGGATGTGTTAAAGCTTCATGGAGGTTAGAAACAGACAACCGGAAAACGTACAACATAAAAAGGTTGTGATAGCGTCTTCTGCTCCCAAACGAGTAGCTGGCAGCGTTTTTCACAAAGGTCCCTAAATTTCAAACACGGTTTTTCAAGTTAGATCTGGTAAAGAATACAAAGAAATGCAAGGGTTGCAAGGTCAAACATATAATGTAATAAATATATTAATTAGAAAAATATTAAAAGAAACTCTTTACCTTTATTATTAAATTAAAAATATTAAAAGAAACTCTTTACCTTACCAAAGAATCTTCTAAGAAAGTTTCGTTGATATCTAGCTACAAATAATGTAGCTAACTGAGAGGAGTTAAACTAGCTTAATACTAGTATAATAATTTTATAATAATCTTCTATGGTTTATTAGTTTCAAATTTTAAAACCTTTGTTATAATGATACGCTATATTTAAAAAATTATGTCTTTGTTCTTACTTTTAAGGGTAAATTTCGACAAAAGGCAACTTTTTTGTTTTCTACAAAGTTTAAATTTTAATGTAAACATTTAATTTTATTAATATAATCATTAGAATAAAAACTTACTGCTTAAACGACTTACAATTGTAAGCACAAAATAAATAATATTAAAAAATTTGGCATTTGAATGTATCGTTTTAGTGTAACAATTTTAATGAAAATTAGGATATTTGTGTTTTAATTCGTTGTTAAACTAGTAGTCAAATTTTATAAAAATATATTAATACATGTATCCGAGGACTGGTTCTGATACCCCTAGCATCAAATTTCAGTTCTGTTAAGCCATCCGACCATGTTAAATTGGACCTTTTTGACAAAAAAAAAGCAAGTGAACTATTATTTTACCACAAAATATTTTAAATAAATTTACAGAGTTTACTTCATTTATTTTTTTATGTTATATGGTGTTGGAAAACGTCATGTATAAATAAGATGCATAATGAGAAACTGAAACTTTGAATGCTTTTAACTAAAAACTTTCTTTCAGTCTAACGTTCCATGTGGTTATCATGATAACTTTTAAATAAATTATTAAATTGATTGAAAGTTTCTGAGCTTATTGTTCAGAATATTATACTTACAATGAAATAAATTCTTTCTCCTGACTGCGATACTTTTTAAAAGATAAATGATTGAATGGAACTGCAAAGATGAATATGCGTTAGGTAAATATTGTTGTTAAATGATAAAATAGTTATTTTAAATGATAAAATAGTTATTTTAAATGATAAAATAGTTTATTTTAAATAATAAAATAGTTATTCTAAATATTAAATTACTTTTTTACCCAAGTTCTGTGGTATGGTTTGGAGTTTTGGTCAATTTAAAGATAATTGTTATATGTATACTGTGTGAAAAGAGATATTATAAGTGTTCCACGTTTTGTGCAAGGTCAAACTAAAGTAGGTAAGAGTAGGAGTAGGTAAGAGTAAAGGAGGTAAGAGTGCTAACCGTTAGGCAAATTTTCCTTAAAATAAACAAAAATATATAATTTTTCAGTAAATATTATAATTATCACTACATGTTTTCTAAAATGTGTTTATATATTTCTTTTAATGCATATAAACACAAAAAATTAAACTATTAAAAAAATACAAACGTAGTTATTTTATTTTGTTTAAAAATCTTCCAGTGTGTGCTTATTTCTTAAATATATTGTTAAAATAAAATAAAAAAATTCTTAACTAAATGTTCATCTTATAAACAAGTCACCCTAATAAACACAAAGTAAAGATTTGTAATCCACTTTCTCAATCTGCATCTTCTATCATAATGCTATTCTAAGACGTTAAATTCCTTTAAGGAGTTTTACTGCGATGTACAACAAGTCGCAATCGAGATTTGTCGAGGGAAAGCCCTCAGATGGCATCCTCTGACTCTTCGGCTGAACTTCTTGTGGGATCAGGTGATTTTGCCCATATATTGAATTAGTTGTTGGCTTTGATAATGTTTCTTGGGAAACCTCACAGGGAGAAATTGCATGTATTAGCATTGCAATTGAATCGTTAATTGATGACATGCTGGGATTTTCGCATCGTTTTCTTTCCTCTCTGGAAGGAGTGTATGGTCCTTTTCCTGAGGACTCTTTCATTCTATGAAGATTCGATGGGAATATATTGCAGCAGTATTGACATTTATCAAAAAGGGTCCATGTATTTTTTTTGGGTATATTTAAAAGAAGTTATTTAATTTAAATATGTATTCCAAACCCTCATATTACTTTAAATAAATTTGTGGTCGTTGTTCAGATTTGGGCGAAAATTAAAATTTAAAAAAAGGGAAAAAAAAGGAAAAAAAAAAGGGAAAAATAAAGATCTTGTTACTTTTTATAGCCAGCATTGAACTTAAAATTTAGAGGCTTAAAAATATTTCAAGGCAAGTAAAAATTATTTGTTAATGTTTTCTGATATTTTAATTTTTTTAAATTTTATGCCCTTTTTAAAATTTCGATTTGAAAAAAATATGTTTCGAAATACTTATTTTTAAAGTTTGGTTTAAATGTTAAAACACCATTAGCAATTATGCATTACAATCTTCCGGATATCATAAAATGAACAAAATAAAAACAAGTTTGAGTGAAATTTATAAAAATCTTCACTCAACTTATCTTTCAAAAACCAAATTTTGTGATTTGTATCAAAAAAGGACCAACCGTTTCAAACTCACAAACAAATTAACCACACCATACAAAACAACACTATTTTGAAGGGTGTTATTGCCCCTTTCTCACCACCAAGTCGATCTTTCCTTCAACACTGCAACAATGTCACTCCTTCCTTGTAATCGAAAAGATCAACCATCAGGAAAAGAACATCAAGGGGTGTTTAAAAAATAGTTACACGATATCGCACCGTACGCGGACTTTTTAAGATAACACTACTATAGGATGCAAAATTTTGATATCTTTCGATTGGTGCAATCGGCTAGCGTCCGAGCCCTATTTTCGGCTGCAATTTAATAGAAAGGTTTTCTTTCGCGTCCTTTTTTTGGATGAAATTAAGCGCGAAAGACCCTATCGCACCTGCGTTTTTTTTGTTATGCGTTTTTGCGCTGGGGCCCGGCGATGAATTAAGTTGAATGCTTAAATAGAAGGGTTGAAGTCGTTTTTTCTTTTTTTTTTTTGTTTTTTTTGAAATACTCTTCAAAAGCTTTTTTTTTTGTGGGGTATTTAGTACAATTGGTAAAAAAATTTCATGTAATAGGGTGTAGATTGCAAAATATATGTTAATATCATTTTGCAAATTTTCAATTCAATTTAAATTAATTTTTAAAAAAACCGGGTAATATTTTTAATCGTTTCACCGGGCCGGTTTTTACTATAAAATCTTCATTGCTACAACTTGACAGTTTTGCGATATAAAGTCAGTGAATTCAACTGTTTTACTTAAGGTATGAAGTATCCTTACAACTTACTTTTATAATTTAATTTTTTTTATTTCCATGTGTTTTTAAAATGATTTAAAATTTTAATAATGCTTCAAAATTTATTTTTGTTTTAATTTTAAACATGATACATAGTAAAAATTTAGATTGAAAGGTTTTTGTAGAAATGTGGATATCATTTCTTATATCTTGTAAGTCCAGATTTTGTAAAAGTGATTCGTTTCATAACACCTATTTTTTTATATAAACAAACTATTATGATTTCAATCATTGAATATATTAAATTATAAAAATAAACATGACTTTTAAATAATATCGTAATTACATGATAAGAGAAAAAACCTTATTACATAGACTTCATTATTGTTAAACAAGCTTTTTGTTAACTTTAATTTAAAAAAATATATTCTTATTGTTGATTAATATATATTAGATTATAAAATGCATTAAGTAAATGAGTATTCTTCATAAGTATGTTTCCTTAATATTTAGAATGAATTTAGCAGCAAACTTTTTAGGACCGGTCTTCATAAGAGCCGTTTAAAGTTTTGGTAAAAATTCGAATTATCACAAAATCGTTCCAAATGAACCTATATCAAAAATATTTGGCATGGATATCAGTTTTATGAGTATCAAAAGGTATGCATAGTCATTTTTTACTTTAAATTTGCCTTTGCTGAGATATTTTCAGATAGGTCTTTCTTTCGCGAACAAAATCGTTCAAATTTGTAATCGTTTCCTTCGATGCCTTTGTGTCCTGGCACTCATACAAGAGTTATCTTGTTATTGATTGCCAGTTCTTCTAGAAGGTTTCTACATTCCATAACAACCTTGGAGTTAATTTGGAATGACTTGAGTGCTTTTAGGGCTGCTTGACTGTCACTATAAATGAGAATCCGCTTACCTATGTAGCCTTTTCTGATATTTATCTGTAGACAGTCAATGATGGCTAGAACCTCCGCCTGGAAGACTGTGGCATACTTCCCAAGACCTCTGAAGAGGTTTATTCTCGGTGATGTACCATGTACTCCCAGTCCTGAAAGGTTATCTTTCTTCGACCCATCTGTAAACCAGATAACATCGTTGTTTGTTTGATTAAACGTGTAATCATTCCATTCTTCCCTGGGGGAATGACCACCTCAAACGGTCTTTCAAACACGTAAGTTCTTTCCATGATGTCCGAGGGCATCAGGAGGGTGGAATTATGAATTTTCTTTGTGATACTGATATGACCTATAGCCGTGGGCTTCTCATACCATTGTTTTTTTCAGCATCATTCTGTAGGCAGTCTTCCTTGCGGTACTGCAGATGAAGATGTCTAAAGGAGTCAGATCTAATATTATCTCTAATGCTCTGGTGGGTGCTGAGGACATTGCACCTGTGATACACATGCAGGCCATTCTTTGCTGACTTCCTAGCTTGTCCTTCACAGTTTTCTGTTCCACTTTGCACCACCAGATCACAGAGGCATAAGTGACAATAGGTCTGATAATTGCGGTATACATCCAAAACATTATTTTTGGCTTCAAACCTCAATTTTTTCCCAGCAAAACGTCTGCATGTCATAAAGCATTTCTTTGCTCGTTTATAATGTAGTCAACATGTTTGTTCCATGTGAGCTTTTGTCAAGATATATGCCTAAATACTTCACTTCAGAAGTCACATTGATTTCAACATTCAAAAGTTTAGGAATAACAAAAGCCTTTCCATTTTCTTTTGCGAGTGAATGGTACAAGATTGGTTTTCTGCGGACTAATGTTTAGATCCCTTTCTATGCCCACTTACTTACATAACTTAGTGCATTTTGCATAAGTGGACAAGTTATGTTAAAATCTTTACCAAGGATGAGAATGACAATGTCATCTGCATAGCCTTGTGTATAGTAGCCTGCGTTATTAAGATGTTTTATGAGGCTATCAGCCACCAGGTTCCAAAGTAATGGTGATAAAACACCCCCTTGTGGGCAACCTCTTGTAGCTTTTTTTTTTCAAGTGACTCGTCAAAGACGTTCATTTGAATAGTTCGATCCGATAGCAGGTTATCGACCCATGTACAGAGTATATGGTTTATCCCTGCATTCCTTACAGCACTAAGGATGGATGGATGTGGGGTGTTATCAAGGCCCCCTGTATGTCAAGGAAAGTTGCGAGAGCAATCTCCTTTCTTTCCGAAAAGTCCTCAATTTTGGTGATCAGATGGTGAAGTGCCGTCTCTGTAGATTTACCGGGTTGATAGGCAAACTGTAGGTCATGCAAGGGACTATTATTACCCAAGTAATCCCTAATGTGCTTATCAATGATCTTTTCCATAATTTTTAAAAATAATGAAGAAAGACTGATTGGTCTGAAGGATTTTGCCTGGTCATAGCTTTTTTTGCCAGGTTTGGGGATGAAAACAACCCTACTCTTCTGCCATATCTTGGGGATGTGTCCCAGGGCGAGACTAGCTCTATAGATTCTAGTCAGCACTGGGATAACTGATTCCTCTGCCTTCTGTATCATAATGGGCATTTTTTCCATCAGGTCCCAGGGCTTTTGGGGGGTTTAAAAAGAGCTTATGGCCCTCTTACACTATCTTGGTTTAAAGGACATTTTTAGCAAAAGGCCCACTGACTTCTACCGACTCTTTTAATTGAGCCAATGAAGTGTGGACCATCATCATCATGTATATCCCTTGATCCTGGAAAGTGAGTTTGGCCATGATTTCCATAACTTCTTTCCCAGTACAAGCAAAGGTTACCATACTCGTCCTTTAAGGTGCCAACCAGATTGGTTCTTCCCTTTTAAGGATTTTTTGGAGTCGAGATCCTTCAGAGATAGATTCTATCTCTTCACAGAACTTTCTCCACGAGTCTTGTTTGCTTTTTCTAACATTTTTGTTATAATTGGTGAGGCTTTTTTGTAGTTATCCCTTCACCTTCTCTTAGCTTTGTTAAAAAGCTTCATAACCTCTGCTTTTTCGGTTTCTAAAGAGTCGTTCCACCAAGTGATTTGATGTTTTGTTCTCTTATTAAGAATTGGGCAGTTTTTTGTTGAAATGAATCTAGGATATTATTTTGCAGCAGTTCTGCTGTAATTTTCTAGATCATAGGTGTCTCTTATTGGTTTCCCCTCCAGCTCAGTCAGTCCCTTAATTTCTTCCTGGATTTCTCCCAGTTCGTATTCAAGGGATCTCTGAACCTTCGGTCAATTTTAACATTAGAGTTGATTTAAAATTGGGATATTTTGATGGTCGGAGCCTGACGGTCTACCATCGACTTTCCATTTGTTAATGTTTTTACTCAATAACTGAGTAGAAATAGTAATGTCAATTACCTCAGCTCTGTTAGAGGTAAAAAAGTCGGATCGTTGCCCTTATTTAGAATATCGAGGTTATTTTTAAGAATGAATTCTAAAAGACACTCACCTCTTTTGTTTGTGTCTGTACTACCCCAAACAACGTGATGTGCATTGCAGTCTAGTCCTAGGACTGCCTGCAATTTGTTCTCTGTACAGAATTTTAAAAACTTGTGCAGGATTGGGTTAGGTGGATTCTTCTCTTCATAGGGCAAGTAAACGGAGCCAAATATAATTTCTCTGTCACTCCCATCTATGTTGAGTCTGATCTTCACAGCTGTGAGGTCCCTGTTGATGAATTCAGTTAGAGGTTAGACTTTAATATTTTTGTTTGCGAGGATGAACATATGAACATATTACTAACTTCTTTAATGAAGAAAAGTTTTCTCTTTTTCATAAACCTTAATAGTAAATTTTTTTACGGGTTGCAAGTACCATTTTCACAGATCTGAGTGGAAGATAAAAACTTTAAATGCCATTTTTTCGTGTTCACCTTTTTGTCACTTAAAACGTTCTTCCACTAAGCTCTTTAATTACCATTTTTACAAACCCATGTTTGCTGCTTAACAACTTAATTAAAATATTCAAATGAATCGTTCATTGAATCGTTCCATTGAAATAAGAATAAAAAAACAACCCACAAAGAAAAACTATACTAAATCAAAAGCAAATAATAGGTATTTAAACACAGAAAAAAATATAACAAAGGAAAACAATACGTTAATTAAGGACTAAATGAGAAAATAACGACAAAGATAAGAAACAGAATTCCATAACATAATCATGAAAAAAAAATTCTCAGTATAAAAAAGGAAATCTCATTTATTTCACTAATTGACCGAACCCGGGAAAACAGCAAAGTAATCGACTGGATTACCAGTTTACGACTTGCTAAATGGTACTTCTTTTTGCTTTCTGGGCGGAAAGGATATCCTTTAATGATGTTAACTGTTTTGCTTTAAATGGCATCTCCCGAGATCTACATTAAGACCATTTCCAACGAGCATCGTAACTTTAAACCCTTTCAGTCGCAGTTGATGCCATTTGGCATCATCATGTTTTGATCATAATTTTAAAAAAATATATAGGGCTGACATCTATTGGGATTCATAACAAATATTTTCTAATAGAAAAAAGTTTGAAAAATCGAAGATGTGCTTTTTGATATCATAAATGGCTATAGACGATCAGAAAAAAAATTCTAAAATGATGATGCCAAATTTTAATTGGAACTGAAAGGGTTAAAACCACGCTCAAGCGCTGAAGCAGACACTTTGAATGGGCACTAACCGTAACCCGCCACATGGAAGCGATGCCACTACACACACTTTCCCTTGTACACTACTTTATATACACATCAACAAATGAATACCCGTCCTTCGCACGGATTAAAAAAATATCAATTCGATCCAAGTATGTGTTACCATAACCGTTACAGTCCAATATTTTAGATTAAGCATTAAATTATCAACTTTATTAGAACTGAATAATTTATTTTGGCGGAAATACAGATATAATGAATTATATTAAACAATGTATTAGTTAATACTATTACTAATTTTTTTTTAAATAAATCAAAATGTTTCATTGTAACTTCTATTAAAAAACAACGTTTCAATACATTTATGTCTCTTAAAGTCTCTTAAAAATTATGTTTTTATGTCTCTCCGACTCTCTTAAACTAAAGTTGAACTACTCCCATGAAACAGGTCTTCAGTTTACAGTTCAAATACAAAAAACGTTTTCTATAACCTCACCACAATGCCCCATTCTATGATAGGAAAAGGATAAACTCACAAAATCAATCAAGTTTTGAGATTTCTATAAACGTGTGTTTATTTTCTGAAATCCCCTGAATCGCAGAAGAACCTGATGCACGTATGAAGACGGATAGGAAAATGGAAGCCCCATTCTTTTTAAATGGAAAAGTACAAAGTATTCTTGTTCTTTTTAAAGAATAGTCTATCTTTGAATTTGTTCCACTATTAAAATAGTTTTATATGACAGAGTTAGAGTTTTTAGTTCAAAATTTCAATAAATAACATTTCTTTAGGTAGCATGAGCATTCAAATAAAATCTAAAGAAAAAAATATATTTTAAGGAGGAAGATTAATTTGTTAATGTCAGGTAATCATTTTAGTATTTATTGATTTTTTATTCGTAAAAAATATTTTATGTACAGCAAAATGGTAAATATATATTTAGTAATAAGTAGTACGGCTGTATAAATTCCCAATCAAAGTAAATAGCTCCACCGAAACATAATTTTCAGATATAAATAGTTTTCTGGTTAGAAATTCTTTTATTGCAAAATATATATCGATAATAGATATAGATAATAGAGGTATTGCAAAATAGATTTTTGACAGAAAAGTATAGGTATACCGAGTATTTGGTAACTTCGAAGTTTGAATTTATCAAAAATGTTCAAAAACTATAAAACACAAGGAAAAGGATTCCTTGACACAAAATTTGTTAACATTTTACCGACGAGTGAAATATGGTATTAAATAAAATGAATCAAAACCAAAAAACCAAATCCAAATTGCTTTTCACCTGGCGTCTTCCGCCTGTGCACGACTGATACGCTGCTGAGTGCCCGTGTATGGCTCTATCGTGCACACTGTTAAAAATTTCAGTTCAACGTTGAACCAAATTTTGGTGTAAAATGAAGAACTTCTGGTAGATATACCATAAAATGGTTCAACAGGTTCAGGTTGAACAAAATATCACATTCTGGAAATTGACCTGCTTTCACGAAAAATTGGTTCGACTTTTACTCCAATAGCACGAAAATTTGGTTCAACCTCTACCAATGCCTCTACACAATAACTGCAACCGAAAATTTAACTGTTTACTCACAACGTAGGTGCCATTATTTTAATGTGTGGTATTGACTACTGTTTAAGATCAAAGTAAGTAAAATAGCTTATTATTTTTATTAACACCTTTATATTTATCTTATGGTACTAAATATTACTGTGATGAATGTTTAAAACCACATGTAAGTTGTAGAATTCTGTTTCTCGTTTTTACACACGGTGTTCTAACAGACTTGTTTATATACTCGATTTAATAGTACTCTTTTTTTAATTATTATTTCTTTGTCTTTTATTGAAATTTACAGATTGGTAAATTCCATAAAGCGAATGCTGCAGGGCATCGTACCCTTATTGTTGCGGCAAAATCGCAGTAGTGGCCTTTATTTTTATAATTCAGAACGGATCAGTCAACCAAATCTTGAGGTGAATATTCTTCTTCGCGGCGTAAA
Organism: Oedothorax gibbosus; assembly: GCA_019343175.1. Taxonomy (NCBI): domain Eukaryota; kingdom Metazoa; phylum Arthropoda; class Arachnida; order Araneae; family Linyphiidae; genus Oedothorax; species Oedothorax gibbosus. The sequence continues at coordinate 37,084 of JAFNEN010001220.1, forward strand.
TGTGCTTTAAGGTCCCTTTTCTAGTTAGCGGCAGATATCGGTCAATCAAACCTTTAGGTATTTTGTTAGTTTGAAGCTTGAAAGATGTTAATGGCTGATTCGCGACGTTATGACCTTAAGGTCCGCTATGTAAGTCTGCCGAACTCTGTACTAAAATGAACTAATCATACAGCCTAAATTTTATAATAGATAGTAGAGTGTTGAGGTTAAACCGTATTCTGAATGTTTTAACATGAGATAACCGAATTTTGTTTTTGTTTGCATCGGCTAGTGACAAAGGGGAAGCAAAACTCAGAAAAATACCAGGAAACCCTCGGGAGTAATTTGTAAATGTTGGGGGAGTTTTTATGTGGGCCTACCTGGAAATTTCAACAAGACAACGCCTCTATCCACACATCCAGCTCAACTAAAGATTGGTTTCGAGCCAAAAAAAATCACGGTTCTCCATTGGCTTACATATGGCTCCAACTATTATTCTATAGAAATTGTATGGGGAATTCTTACAAAAGTTGTGTAGGCCAATGGAAAGCAGTATACCAAAGTTTCTAAACTTAAAGAAGCTATTGAAGCAGCGTGGTACGATATCAAGCCTTCAACCCTGGAAAAGCTTTGTGCTTTCAACGAAAAAACGTGTTTTGGAATTGATAAAAAACGAGGAAGCTTTATCACTATTAAATTTTCATGTGTTTCTAAAAATTAAAAAATTATTTGTGCCTAAACTTATGTGCAACGGATTTTGTCATTTTTTCTATCTTTGCGGCTACTTCGCCATATATTTCTTTTTTCATTTTCTAAATTTATATTTTTGAATATAGATGTGCATATGTGTTTAAGTGTAATAAATAATAATTCTCTTCTTTAAATACTAATTTGTAAAACATTATATTTGTGTTGTGTCTAAACTTTTGTGCAGGACTGTACTACTAACTGTTTCTAAGACATGGCAATTACAGTTTTATTCAGAACACGAAAATGGGTAAAATTTAATTTTTAGATCCAAATCAGCGGGAATTAGATTGAAAAAATATATATTTGGTCTTGTTCAACTTCAGTCATTAGCAAGAAACCATTTTTAAATATTAAGTCAGATTCTATTTGAAAGACTTTTTTTAAGAAATCAATTTATTACTCTTAATAAATAAAATGTTTTATTATTTTATTGTTTTCTATGATCTACTACTTACATCTTACTTATTAATTTTTAGAGAAATTGCATGAAAACCCAATTAACTAAAAAAATGCATTTAATAGAAAATAGTTATTTAATGAAATATTTTAAAGGTTTATTTTTAAATTGTGAGATTTCATGATTTAATAAAGTATGAAATAATATTTATATCGGGATGTCCTTCAGTACATTTTTTTGGGGTGTTAATTCAATATATCTTTAAACAAAGTTTAAAAAAATACTCAAGTTATATTAAAAATGTTTTAAAATACCTTCACTTTAAAATCCTTTGGCTAAGTTCTCTTGTTTTAAAATAATAAAGAAAATAGTTTTTATTAATAGGTATGTAATGCTGATTGTAATAGTATTTAAAATATTTTTAAATCTAAAATATTGGAAATAGAGATACAAAATACTATTTTTTTCCCCAATGTCCTTTTATTTCATTTAAAAAAAAATGTCTATCATCATTTTAAAGCATTTTTTAATATAACTATTTTTTTACTTTGTTTAAAGATTAAAATAAATATTTATGAAGTTTAGAGTGAATTTACATGCATCATTAAACATATATTGTGTGAGTGACATCCTGATACAGATGTTATTTAATGCATTATTAATTCATGAATACACAGGAAACAAGTATGGTTTAACCTTTCCCTATTGTTACGCATTGGGAAGAACCTTTTTATGGTTCAACCTTTCACTATAGTTTCGCTTTGAGAGAAATCCCATCTTAGAATCAACCTTAACTACTTACGCGTTTGTAAAGCTCCTTATTATGGTTCAACCTTTCACTATTGCGTTGGGAAAACCCCGAATTAAGGTTCAACCTCTCATTATAGTTACGCAATTTGAAAATATCGTTTTATGGTTCAACAGTCCAGCAAATCATGGTTGTAGCGAATTTGAACCGTATTTTGGTTCAACCTTGAACTATTATTTCTAGACCTCCCTATCACGATTCAGGACTGGGCACTTGATGTGCCTAAAATACGTAAATGGAGAAAAATGCTTTCCATCGTGCACCTGCAATGTCCCTGCTCACCTTCTTAGGTGTCTCATGGAGGCATCTGATAGACGACGTATATTTAATCTTTTGATGCGGTCTCTTGGACCTGTTGTAGGCTTTCCTGCACCAAGGGGATGAGAAAGCAATAAAATGAACTTTCTATCTAACAAACGGAAACTTTTATTCCTAAAAATATTTCAAAATTTAAAAAGAAATTCTGGTTATTCATATGACAATGAAATACTAATTATGCTAGTATTGTAAAGTGCACATTTTATAAGTGTTAAGAAACGTTATCCCAACACTATTCAATTGCTCAATCATCAAACAATTTTACAGTAATTTCACATTGCTCGACAAAAGGTATTTACCCTCACAAAAACACCCATCAAATTCATGATTTCAAACAGGCACTATGGAATTGCAAGATAAATCGCAAAAAAAGAGACTTTGTGTGAAATATGCTAAATCCCAGTTAAAATACGGCTCTGTCCCTTTAGTATTTGCGATTTTTAAAATTGAGAAAAATATTCATATTAGATACTATTCAAACCCTCAATGTTACAAGTAAAGCTTCATACCAACTTGTCTACCTAATCTCTTGACGTATTAAAGTCAAAAGAAGTATCTGTCGAACTTGCGGGAATTTTCTAATTTTTTATTTGCTGTGTATTATTGCTACTTTAATGTAAAATGACTTTTTATCAAAAAATAAATTGTTTCTAAAAACATAAACACCTTTTTTAATAGTAAGTTTTCCAGCATTTGGGAAACGTTTCCAATATTTTCAAAATTACGAAGCTCAATGCTTCCGACGTATGCGAAAAATCTATTCTCTGTGTGTCAATACCACTTACTTTCAGTCATCCTATAAAGCAGATATGTACCATAAAATCGTAGAAAACAGTTCTGTAAAGAGTTTTTGAAATGCTCAATAATATTTCTAAATATTACTGAAAGAGGTTTCCTAAATACTCGGAAACGTTTTTCTGAAAATTACATAAACCGTGCTATCCCGTACATTCAGAAATTTTACTGCTTACTTTTTTACAATTTATTAACAAATTGATCACATCCATTTTAAAGAGATACACAGCATGGATATAAAAACTTGATTGTTTTTATCTTTATTATCCATTTTATAGGAATTGTAAGAAAAAAATGTTGCAACAGTCCAGTAGTTGCTCCTTTGAAATATTTTCCGTTTAGTCTTTGCAAAGCCTGTTTGTCGACGAAAAAGGCTAGGAATACATTTGTTTCCGTTACATATTTTTTTATTTTACACTGTCAGGAAAAAAATTGGTGAACAAAAAATATGCATAAAAATACGAATTTTCAGAACTTCACAAGTTTTTATTTTATCCATCGAATTTCGGTTTATTCTTGTTTTCCGGCCCGTTAAAATCGCAATGGCCGCCCCCTTTTCCAAGCCTGTTATCTGCAGAATTCTGCGTTTTATGAATGGAATACGGAGTTGCAGATATATTTTCACGAACTTCTATTGTATTCTAAAAAAATTCATATCACTTGGATTTTTATGCATAAATGACAATATGTGTTATGATGTTTGAACTAAATTATCTGGTTTACTATTTGAAAAAATATGGGGTATGCGCGTTTTCATTTCAAGATATATATTTCATAACACGTTTTTACTGTACCGCATACATTTTTTTACTGAAATTATGTTTGAAAAGAGTATTTTGTTGTGTAAGGACAAGGAGGATTATCTTCAAAACGTGCACTTTTGATGGGAGGGAGGTCATTTTCGGTTGAGGCTCTTCGAGGATTGTCATTTTTAGGAATGATAATTATGTAGCTTTAATACAATAATTAACATTAATACAATAATAAAATTAATACAATAATAAAATTAATACAATAATAAAATTAATACAATAATAAAATTAATACAATAATAAAATTAATACAATAATACAATAATAACATTAATACAATAATTATACTAGCAAAAGAATACATTTGAATAGGAGATATCATTTTGATTACCCCAAAAATTAAGACCCTATAGTTAAACTTTATTAATTGATTATTAAACTGGGGTTCCTTTCCAATTTTTTATTTTTCTTTTACTGCCATGATGATTTTCATACCTGATGGAAAATGATTGAATGTTTTCGCAGAAGTCTTCATTTCAAATTTAATGCGTCCTACTGAACGTATCCCTCTTAAGTAGTTTTTGTTAATTTCTTATATCTAACAATGTACAGGTGCATGCAAATATGTTTAAATTAGTAAGTATAAGTTTAAGGCAAAACTAAAGAAGTCAGCTGATACTAATAAAGCTAAGTTCCCCTACTTCTCATTAATATTTTAGAAATCTTTTCAACGAAATATATAAGTATTTTAATGAATAATGGATATGAATTTCCCACCCTAATGATGATGATCGTGATCAAAATTCAGTCTTAATAGTTGGATCGCCTTTGATATCGTATTAAGATAATTCGGAAAATAAAACTTGAGGGTTTCATCAATGGAGGTTAGATTTCATGGCACGAATCCATCACTTAACAATTGAAGAGCTTAGTGAAAGAACGTGCTAAGTGACCCTTTTGAAAAATTGATATTTTTGTGTCAATGAACATGTTACTCCCTCCTTAGTTAACAGGTTTCCCCCTTTGCATAAATTTAAATTCAAGTATATTTTGAGCATTTGGTATGTTCCGTTTTTAACGTATCTAAGTGCAAACGAAAAACTTGAAGCTCATTTTCTCGGATTCACATTTTGGTCACTTAGCGCGCTCTTCCACTAAGCTCTTCAATTCAATTGTGGTACGCACGAATAAACTGTAAATAAGCGTAACGAGATTTCAATATTTGGTAATTGAAGTTAAAACTAGACATTTTGAGCAGTTGTAGATTGTAGTACGATATTTGAATTACTAAAAGTCTGTAATAGCTCCTTTTAAACAAAATTTTCAATTCGTTTTTCATCACTTTTTTTGAGCAGTAACTGTTGAACTAAACTATAGCCAAGCAGTATCGAGGATGCGATAGTTTACATCATCGTTTCGCAAACCTGTTTATTAATAGATTTTAAACCAAGCAGAATGTCTTTCTTATTCCACATATTCCAATATTCATGCTTCATTCGTATATTTTAATTTATCTCCAATGGACATCTCAAATGGCTCTCTTGGAAAGGAATAGATAAATATCATATTGGTTGAAATTACGATATTTAACGGACGACATGTTTAGGGAGATATATTTTGAATTCAAGCATTTTGTGTTTGCGTTAAGTAAACTAAATTGTTATTATTCACATATTGCAATCCGATAAATATTTATTATATCAGTGCTTATAATAGTATAAAGCAATTTGAACTTAATAGATTTTGAGCATTTTATTTTAGTTTGGACCACATTAATTGTTTTTCTTTACTTTTTTAAAATTAGTTCTTGTGTTTATTTCCCAATTGTTTATGAATGCCGAATTTGAATTACAATTTAAGTGTTTAAATTTACTATTTTCATTCGTCCATGTGTTTTTTTATCAAATTATTTATAAATGCCTAATCAAATTTACATTTTAAGCCTTAAAAGATTCAACAAGTCCAAAGTGTAAACCTAACGTCAACATCTAGTTTTAGGGTTTGGTATAAAATAAATACGCTTTGAGGTAACAAGAGTTTCCTGAAATTAAAATTTTAACACGTAGCTTCGGGCTATTGCTGCAAGTTCTTTGAATTAATGTGTCTCTATAATTTAAAAGACGATTTTGATAATTACTTTATCTTCGTTTAACAATAATTTTACACTTCTGGCAGGTGTTTTTACGTTTGCAAAATAACCAAGATCTCATCTATTTTTCCATAATAGAAAATAACAATCTTCAGAACTAAGTTCTGCAATTTTAAGATAATGAAAAACTGAGAACTTTACTCTCAAAGAAATTCTATCGGAAAAATATAATTTTCTCTTCTGGAAATTTTTATGGCCAAAAAATAGGTGTAAATAAAGTCTTTCATGAATCAAGAATAAAGCGCTTGTATTCATACATTTAGAATTAATAATGTATGCTACAAGTGTTTTCCCAATTGTGCTTATTTCAATTTAATAATTGAAAAAAAACCCAATTAATTACAGATAGTTTTAATTTGATAACAGCACCATACAGCTAATAGTCGCCTAGAAACAGAAAAAAATCATCGCCAGGAAATATCATGGGAACGCGAAATAAAAGGCAAATCCTCACCCCGTCCTTTTCACGGGAGCGAGAAGGAAGAGGGTAAAGGAAGGTTTATTAAATAAAGAAGTATTCCATTTCCTTTAGGCTGGAAGCGATTCCTATAGATAGCATTAAAATTTAACAATGAGTGGGGCGTATCTAAGATAATTCACTGGTAAACAGAATAGATGGTCTAGAGTTTACAAAGAAAATTTCCCTGCTTGTTCAAAGTGATATTCGATAGAGGCCCATCTTATAATATATATTAAATATTGATAATATGTGATGGTTCCCATCAAAATATTGCCGTAATTGCAAACAAAATGCAATTAAGCATTAAGCTTTGTAGATTTAAAATTAATTACACGGATTACTAGTTTTTAAAAATTGTATTTAAGGGGGGATGAGAGCGGTAGTCGGGTCTCCAAACCTAAGTATTCTCTCTGTGTTAATGCAAGAAAAACAAATAACTAATTTTTTTATTATTATTTTTTCCCATACATATGATAAATATTAAAATTGGTTCGAATATTTAAATTTTTTTATTAATAATTATACAGCAAAATATTCGATCCTATTTCAAAGAAGGGAATTATAGATCCTTGTAACAAAACTACAATTATCATATTAAAAATCGTTTCTAAAATTATTTAAGGAAAATTGAATAAGTGGGCTCAGAATTTTTTTTTCTATTGGTTACACATAAAAAAAACACTTCGGTTTGGAAACGCGGCTACCGCTTCCTCCCTTTATCAGTAATAGACCAAAATTAGCAAAGTTTTGAAAATTAGCTAGTTTTTACAAATATAAGCAGTAATTTAAAGACTTTGCATTGTAAGCCAAACCCCAAAGTTATCTCAAAAACAAAAACAAGCTCATCTTCACGAACAAGCATATCTAATTCCAAGTAAGTGGAAAACCGTGAATTGTAGTCTAAAAGGAACTCTTTACCCAATAAAGAAGTTGCTTTGTTCTCCCCTAATTGGAAGCGATTCCCCGAATTAACTTTACAATTTATAGGGCCCTTATGGGACCTCCAAAGGCAGATCTGGCTTGTTAATTAGATGGGGTTTTCCGTCTCAAAGATGCGCACAAAAGGGTGGTTTCTGTACTTAAAAGTACGGATAAGATAAGTCATTTTTTACCCAAAACTCTAAAACACGAACAAATATCATTAGATGATGTTGTTCTAATTTAGAAATATTTTAATAATTGGAATTTTAATATGTAACTTAAAATGGAAATATTAAATCCGTTTTTTTAAAGTTTTACAAAATTAATAAATTTATGTTAGGCGGTTTCAAAAGTAAACATTTGTTCTTAATCTATAATAAAATGTCAATACTACGTGGCATAAGGCTCAGTTTAAAAAGAATTCTGAGCTGTACAAATTGTTTAAGAAAATTCGGTTGATAAAATTTATATATTTATTTAATTAACCAAAACCCACAAAATTTAATTAACCCCACTACAATTTTCACTTGCGTATAACAAGTTAAAATATTATTATTGATAAAACTACGTATATGTAGGAAGAATGTTAACCAAACAGTAAAGGAAGATTACTATTTTTCGCCACATCTGCACAAAAAGCTTTAATATCCCATTGATCTGCCATTCCTCAATGCTGAATGCTGATAGTGAAGCATCCACACAATGACGGTCTGTGATACAAACTAGAACAAACGAAGGGCACCATGTATCAGCTGTGTTTGATTATTACGATATCCAATATATACAATAACGCATAGGTGCAATTTTTTGGTGAGGGGTATGTACTTATGGATAATTTTTAGAAGGGAAATGTTGATGGCGCTTTTTAAAAATATATTCTCTAAGGAAATATTAATATGAAGAAGTTGGCAAAATGACAGTTATTACCGATTGCACTTGAAATGCGATTGGTTTGCTTATTTTAAAGTTCTTTTTAGCATCACTACACATCTTAATAAGATTTTAAAAAAGACGACAGATGATCTTGAAACTTTTAAAATAATTAAATTTGATTTCTAAATAATAAATAATTTCAAAGAGGATTAAAATTTTCTCATAATTTAGAGACCCAGCCCACCTGCTATAAATCTCTAAAACAAACTTCAGTTGTTATAAGCAGATAAAGTTTCAGTTACTTATTTTTACTATAGTCTTATTTTGTACATACTCTATATATTAGCTAAATCTCTTCTGTTCTAAACTTAACTCTCACAAAAGCACCCACCAGGACATAAATTAAAAATTTCAAAAGTAAAATGTTACTTTTAGCAACCCCCTCCCCCAGATATTTTAGGGTTTTCAAATGCCATGATTATTATACAAAACTTCTGATTAATTCTCCTTAATTAGACATCAATTGTAATGAAGTAAGGATCAAATGTTTAAAAAAAAACAAATCAGTACACGCAAAGAGCACTTTCATATGTTTTGAAAGAGAATACCTGATCGTATGCTATTAACCATTGATGTGGCATTCCAATTGCATGTCAGCCTCAAAATGTGCCATTCCAGTTCCTTTCCCTTTTTTAAAACTTATTTTCAAAGGAAAAAAAATCAAGGATTTATTTGTTTTACGATTGAACTTTTTGAGGCGTCGCAGGCCATTGAAATCCGCAGGGGAGCAATGGACAGCTGAAACTTTGCAAGTTTGTATTTTATCCTATTTTCTGAAAGAATGTTTCTAAGAGTTTTCAAAAAGAAATTATAGTAGGGGAAGGTTTTTATTATTTCTTAACTATAGTTTAAACAAAAGTCTGAAGAATAACTTGAGAAAAGGTTTAAGATACTTTAGTTGTAACCTTAGTTAATATATACAATGAATGAATAAACGAATAATAAATGAATGTATTTAGGAATAAATGACAGACAGACAAATAAATCTTCTTAAAACAACATAGTTAACTCATCTAACATGAAAAACAATTTTTAAATATTTACGAAGTTACGAAGTGGAAGAATTTACGAAGCTGTGAAGTCCAAAGGGAAACTATACCTTAAAATCAGCGTGTTTAAATTTAATATTTGATGGGGCTTTTTATTTAGTTAAAGAGTTTATAGTTCCACAACGAAAATGCATTATCTCTGATTGAAAAGTTATTAACATAACTATCCTATAGTTACGTTAATAAAAGCAAGCGCATTTTTCGATTGGTAATTTAAAAGTTGACACTGACAATCTTTTCCCTCAATATTCTTCTCGCAATAAAATCAAAATTTACCTAATCCTTGAAATAAAACCAATCACCTCGGTATAAGTTAAAATCTAGAGATACAAAAGTACAAAATTAAAAATCAGTGGAAAACTTTTGTTATAATTGTGGCTGAAACATATCCTGCATTGATACATTCTTCTTTCCCATTTGTAGCAGTTCTTCTATGAAAAAGATCGTGTTTCTTTTATTCAAATTTTTCTGTGCTATATCTTCCCACCAAAAGAATGGAAAGGTAAGAGGTCAAAAACTTGGATTTTTCATAAGGGGGTCAACACATCCAACATACCTGAAAATAAAAACTACTCCACCTTTTGCTAGCCAAAATTCTATCTCTACTATTTTAAATATACATTTTATGTAGGAAACTTGAGTCCCGGATTGGGCAGGGTTGACTCATCCTTTCATCCCTTAAGAGGACCAAGCATCTTGGGAACTAAACACTGGGGTTTCAGAGTGAGGTTAACCAACTAACCGGGACACATGCCTAGCAAACCAGAGTCATTGGTCATATAAGCTGAAATAGGCACGGCAGGCCTTGGCCCACTAAGGGGCTGACGCCGAGGAGTTTAGTTTTTAAGTAAGAATCTAAGACTAAAACCGAATTGCGAGAATGGTTACCATTTTTAGTACTCGTTACTTGGACAAAAGTATGAATTTTAAGTGGTTGTGTAGCTCCTCTTTAGGCTAGAAACATACAACCAAAATAAAAGACATAAGCTATCCTCACCATAATTTTAAATACCTTCCACACCAGGCTATACAAAAACATTTCGATTATTGTTATATTTTAGACTATTATATAAGAGATACTGTACTAATGAATAACTACATAGGCCACAGTTAAGTCTTTTTGTAAAGTCAGAAAACATAAAAATATAAAAGGGCCCATTACTTTATTATTAATTTAAAAAAAACACATATTATTACTTATTTAAAATATACGTAATTAATCAAATTGCTTTATATGATTTTTTCTTTATCGATATTTTAAAATTTGATTGTAATAATAAAATAAACGAAAATATCTCGTTAGTTCTTTGTACAGAAATAAAATGTACATTGGCGTAGGCAGAAATTCTATCAAAGTATCTGACATTAATTTTCAAAAGAAGCTTCAAAAATAATAAAATATTCAACCACGCAAAATTCCAACCCGAATTGCTCATTTACTAAAACACAATCGCATCTTGCATTTCCTTCTAATCCCTTTAAAGTAACAAAATCCGACAAAAAAAGAGATAGACGTTTGAAACCTTATTTTTCTTAATCCCTTTGCTACCAGAAAAGTATTTTTGACCTGGAAAATCGCAGCTTTGGAAACGAACACTGGCAAATAATCAACGGTCGAAGAAAGATCCCTGAAAGAACTCTTTGGCATAGAAAAAGAAATTGTAATCTTTTTGGTTGGCTGAACTTTCTATTATTGGATTCGCGGGTTTTTAAATCTGATTCTGATTGAATGGTATTTCAAACGTTATCTCATTTGTTTTTTTATTTAGTTTGTAATTGTCAGGCGTGGTTTGTTCAATAGATTTTTTTTAATTCTTTTAAATTTTCTATTGTTTTGTTATTCAAGCGGAACTTGGATTTGTAGTTATTCCTGTGACACTTTTTTTTAAACTGATTTTCGAGTATAACATTACATAAGTCTTATCCATGCATTCTTTTTCCTCCATTAAATGTTTTCAAGATTTACATTATGTTACATATTATTTAAAAAATATAAAAATAATCAAATGAATTCTTTTTTGTTTCCAATTAGTAATACGCTCTAAAAACTGCATGATTTTTTTTTACGTATAATTAAAACAGAATACATTTCCTTTACAATTAACATATTAAATTTTAAAATTAGCATTTATTCGACATTATTTAAACTATTTGTAAAATTTGGTTATTTGCTCATTTCATTTTGAAGGAAACAAAATCTTTATGTTTTCATACATAAAGGGAAAAACATGTTATTAGAAAATATGCAGCAGTATAGATATAGACACCTCTTTTTCACAATGGTTTTTTGATCATGTTGTTGTTGTTGTTGCATGCCCCCGGAGGCCAGCAGTGCTAGACCAGGTCCATGACATCGTACACCCTCAGAAAGTCCAACACCATTAAAGGGTCGTCGTCAAAATCCTGCTTGGAGAGCCCCAGGCACGCGAGTATGTGATCAGGCGAAGCCTGCTCAGAAAAGCAGTTAGAACAAATTTCGAAGCTCCTGGATCCCTCATTAAATTTCAATGTCTTAAGGTGGCCACTTCGAAAGCGGGCAAGAGCAGTTTGATCCTGTCTATTAAAGCCAGGAGCAAGGAGCTTCCAGGACGCGAACATTGATACCAATGGTGCACTGGGGGGACAATCCAAGTAGTCCTGTTCTTGTGTTTAATCTTTGAGTGAATCTCCGAAAAGGTGAGAGGCGCTGACGGAACAGAGGCCTCGCCAGCACCAGCCTTTGCCAAATTGTCCGCGATCTCGTTCCCCTCAATATCGACGTGGGAGGGGATCCACTGCAGATGAATCTGATGCGACATGGAAAGCCGTTTTAACTTGTTAAGAATTGTCACTCCCACATTGTCTCTCACACCCTGCCAATCTCTCAGGTGCTGTAATGCGCTTCTGCTATCAGACAGAATCCAAATCTCGTTTCCATGGGGAAGAGGCGCAAGAAGACCAAGGGCTTCGTCGATGGCTATCAGTTCACTGCGAAAAACTGAGCAGTAGTCAGGATTTTTCCTCTGTATCCTTAAGTCATGGCTTTGAAATTTGATGTAAATTCCACTGCCAGATCGGTTATAGTCATCTCTGCTGCCATCCGTGTAGACCTGAATGGCATCATTTGGAATCTCTCTGATTCTCTCAAGAGCAAGTTGCTTTAGAAAGACCGGAAGATCTGTTTGTTTATTGACATGTACTGGTAATTCAGTATGGAAAAAGACATCACCAAGATCATCAACCGGGTCGAGGCACTGTGCTAGGTGATGCGGTTCCACTGCACCATCAACAAGATTAAAAGTAACCAATTGGCTGAAGGGACTGTGTCTCTTGAGTCTATGATTATTACGCCAGTTTTTGAAGTAGGTGGCGGTGCGATTGTATGAACCTAGAGCACTTAGTTTGTTGTAGTATTTTGATAGGCAGACATGTCTCCTAAGTTCTAGGGGTTGTAGGTCTGCCTCGAAAAGCACAATGTCCCTGGGGCACCTATTTCTTAGCCCAGTGATGATCCGAGCAGCGCAAAGCTGGTACTTTTCAAGTTTCTCAAGATTTGAATCTGAGGCACAACAATAAATTGGAATGCCAAATTCCAAGATGGGTCGAATTAGTGAGATGTATGTTGTTCTGAGAGTACCAGCGTCAGCACCCCAATCACGCCCTGATATATACCTCAAGAGGCTGAGCCGCTTTCTTGCCTTCAGCACAAGATGATCGATATGTTTGTTTCCCAGAATCTCAGGGTCTAACACAAAGCCTAAATATTTTGGATGTTTATCCAGAGTCAGTTGTTGATCGTTCAATAAGATATTAGGATGGAAATTATAAAGCTTTCTGTTGGTTGTGAAGAAGCTAACCGAGGACTTAGTTGGATTAAAGCACAGTTTGTGGTCTTCAGAGAAATTCTGGATGTTCTCAAGGACTAGATTAATCTCTCTCTCTAACTTCGTCACGTCGGAATCGGACTTCCAAAGGACAATGTCACCCGCAAAAGCGCCGACCTTTTTTGATCATTAGTTTGTTGATTTAAAAAAGATGCCATTTTTAGTTTAAAAAAAATAGGAGTCTAAAAATTTGCAAGACGCACATAACTTATGTTCAGAATAGATTAATGCAAGTCTTGACGTGAGAGGCTATCAATAGACGGACTCTGAAAGCATTTTTAAGAATGCACCGAGTAAGATTCCCCGCTTTACAAGTATTAGGAAAAATGTTCCGATGAATAATGGAGGGTTTTTCTACAACAAAGGGGTGAAACCTGCAAGACTAAGTAGATTTAACGAAATATACGAAAGTTGATCCCCGTTTTCTCCAAAAAATATTATTATCAATAATATGAAATGTTTAAGAAGATTTTCAAGTTTATGCTCTTTGAAATCTAAAAAACTTTACATAAAGTGAAATTAAATAATATATGATATTTTAAATTTTACATGTAGCTTAATTAAATGAAAAATACTGGTGTACTAGCAGCTATTGAAGGAAGCTATCTTACAACCACTTTGATCAGTAGTTATATTAGAAATGCATTTTTTGTATTATCGTAAAAAATACAGACATGTTTATTTTCCCAAAAAGTTATACAAATGTAATTCATTTTTATGTATTATAAAGCATTGTCATTTTATAAGGAAGAATATCATACAATTCAGAATGAAGAGAAATATCGATTTTTTACTTTTTTAAAAAAAAATTTCCAAGTTATATTTGATTTTCAGTCATACAATACGACATCTCATTCTATGGCTTCAATTTCAAAGAACGAACTAGAAGAAAATAGAAAACATTACATTGTATTTAATAATAAAGTCTATAGTTTGTAAGACTCCGAATATTTCATTCAACTTTGAATTTATTCTGCTTCTAAGACCCAATTTCTCTAGAATATGTATCAAGAAATTTTTTATTTTGTATATTTCCTTCCGCTATCTCAACTTATTTCCGTTAGGTAGACAATATATTATGGAAAGGTTTTGTAATATTTAACTTAACTTTTTGAAAATAACAATTTTGAATGTTTTGTGTAAAAATCTTGTTATTTAATAACTTTAGAAACAATTATAGAATATAATTAACTACAGAAAAAAATTAAATTAATTAAAAAAAAACAATTTGAAATATTTATTAACCTGCAAGCTTTTGGAAATATTTATTTATATCAGAATTTTTTTGATAAAATCTATTTTTTATTACCGAGTTCTGTACACTATTCCCATATAGTGAACTTCAACTTAGGGCACTTAATATAAAATTAAGAAATACCGTTATCAAATCCATTGAGAATGTAGAAGGAAAATTCGAAACCTTTGAGTGTTTAGCAATTATTATTCCTTTTTCATTATCCAAAGATTCATTTCCTTTTTCCTCCATTTATTTTATAATTATGTTAATTACATTTTGTTCACGTACTTTGAGTTATAAAGAGCAAAAATTCGAATTGTTCTCTTAGTATTTTATTGAGATGTCTTCTTTTGTATTTGTTTAGTGTCTTCTTATAAATTGATAAAGTTTTTTGCCTGATAATAGTTTTTCCTTTAAAAGATTTTCGATCTTCTTTTCCAACTAAACTCTCTTTCTGAGAGGAATTGGAGCCAAGAAATTTTTATTTAGTTGTTGACATTTGGAATAAAAACGCGATGCGGCATATCAAAATAGAAAATAGTTTTTATGATTAACGAATATTTTGACAAGAAAATTTTTTAAGCAAATAGTTTAACCAAAACCAAAAATGATATTGACGTGCTTGAAAACTATTTAAACTTAATTTTGATGTTACTTAGTTTTTTTTTTATTAATTTTTAATGCTTAAAAATATACTTTTAGTTGACGCAGACTTTCATTCCACGGTTAAAACTTAGTAAAAACGACGATGTAAACAATTATTGTGTGAAAAATAGTTTTCTGGCTTTATTTTATCCAAGTAAATAAAATACTATAACAAAAATAAAGACCAAACCCTGAAAAATGCATGTAGGGCTAGGCAAATGAAGTACTGGAAACGTATTTAAATTGAGTTGCTATTTATCGTAATGAAGGCAAATGGTATTACTTAGTTCACCAGAACTCTCCGAACATGAAGTAACAAAGTTTCTGCACAAGAGTGCCGAAGACTGACGAAACAGTTCGTAAACTCAACCTAAAATGTGGTTGCAGCGCTTCCGTTTCGAGATCATTGTCCACTCGGACAACCACACTCGAACAGCTGTATCACAACTTCCATCACAGCGATTTGGGAGAGTTTCTTCGGAAGTTGAGAAAGCCGTGCTAAAAATGTTGGTTTATAACATATAAATGTGGTTTAGCCTTCGTGTAGCTCTAGTGCGACGATAATTCAAACTAACCTAACCATATATAAGTTATGTACACACATGGCTACTTTCGTTTGCGCAGCTTTGAACTCACGCAATCCATCATTGTGACTGCCCCCAATGTAAATACAACGTCCCCCTCAACGGAGGGGTCGTATATAAAGTTTTCATTTTTTAAAATTAATTATTAATAGTTGAAAGATATATTTTAAAAAAATGGACATTCCATGCATAAATTGAAATTATTCAGATAATTTATAATTATTTTTAAAAAGTTCAATTTACATTCAATTTACACATATTTTCGTCTGTACCACTTTTTTTAGCCAGTAATCGCATATATTTTTAATTGCCTGCATTTACAAATAATATAAATAGAAATTTTAACACTTTACCAAACAAAGTATTATAGTACGTTTTTTCGTAAAAACGAGTTTCATATCAATCCTTTTAAAAGAAAATGTTTTGAAATGTAATTTCTTCATTCTTAATTTAATAGAATTGTATCGAAAGGAGTCTTTTTTGACAAAAAGAATCAACACACATACTTAAAAACCGGAGACTGGGAAAAATAAATAAAAGTTATATCAAATAAGATATAGACTATTTGCGAAAGAAGTTCTAACAAGGGAAGGAAGTGTTAAATGTTTTTAGTCAACTGAACTCTTCTTAAGTTGTATAAGGTGTATATAGTTTTACGTGTAGAATGTCAGACAGAAATTTTGACATTTCAGCCAATAAAGTCAATCAGTTAAAAATACGAGTTCGAAGTATTTCATTGGTTAAATGTATTAACTTATTTCTTAAGCAATTAAATGATTATATAAAAAAACGATTATTGAGTACTTCTGCATTTTCAAAAAAAAAGTGTTTCAATTCTAAGTGTGTCCTTAAAACAATATAATTTTTTAAACAATACAGAAAAAACTGAAATTCTAATAATTTGGGTAATTTAAATTAAAAGTGTGTATTAAGTCTCTAAAAACAAACAAAAAAAAGAAACAAACACAAAAAGAAATAAATGCTTGAACTCTATTTCCACATGATTCATATTTTTTTTCAGTTTGGCGTTCCATGCTTAGACTTAGACTTTAGACTTTACTTTCTGATTTATCCATAAAAAATCGACTAAACTAGAGCAGATGTTTCCAATATTGGAAAGCGTGTGTGAATTTAATTCGACCCTATTATTTCCTTTCAAGATAAAAACAAGTTTACAAATAAGAATGAAACACGTCTATTGGAAACCGATTTTATAAAAATACGAAGTAAAACATTAATTTCTTTTAAAAACTACATATATTTTTTATAGTTCTAGCTTGTATATTGTGACCATCAACTACATTAACCATTAATATTGTGATATATGGAAAAAGTTGTTATATGTAACGCATTTATATCAAACTAGCACATTAATGCCCGTCTTTACAAAGCACCCAATTCAGAAACATTCTACACACAGACAGACTCTTTCTTTTATTATTATAGATATATATGACTCTAAAACTACTAAAATGGCGACAAACAACCAATTACCTTGATAAATATCATGGTGCCATCCAAATAAAATAAGCATTTAGTGCCCAATCAGGTGTCGTACTCATCAGTTGACGTAACAAAATTAACAGGACCAACAAATCCCTGTGTAGCTTTAATGCGAAGTAAATTCAACCTTCTCAAACTGAACAGCAAAAGTGTTAGCCAATATTTTGTCGAAAATCTGCTATGACATACAATCCATATACCAAAGGACAGAAACAGTCCTCGAAACTACTTCAACTGTTATTATAAAAACATAACTTTAGCGTAACTCCTGGGCGACAATTCTGTCCTACACATTATGCAGCTTTAAAACGCAAAGAATCTCGAACAACAAAAACCTAACCATTATTTCATCAGATTTTCACATCTAAGCCCATTTTCAATCTGTTTATTGCATCAAAGTATAGATAACTCTAATTCCTTAAAAAAAATTTCAGTGGCAAAATATCACCAAAAGGGCGACCAATTTTGCCTCCGCCGAAATGGCGAGCGCCAGCGCAGAATCAAAAAGTTACCTTCGAATGGGGTAACTAAGCATAAAACAGAATAAATTTTACCCTGAGGTCAAGGCAGAGTTGCCACCAATTGAAAAATTCAAGCACATTTTTCAAGAGTGCATCTAATGAGAACAAATGAACTTGGGACAAATTTACCCCATTCCACGGTACGTCACATAGTGACACACGCATAACTTTACAGCTAAATGATGGTGACAAAGTCTCCGATTAAGTCACGAAAGAAAAAATATCAATTTTATAGAATAGAGTCACTTTTCATACTGCTGTGCACTAAATTCAAATTATTTTTGAAATGTGAAATTATAATAACGCTATTGATTCGGAAAAGGTACACACATCTTCATTTTAGCTTCCACACTACGTTTATAACGTAAAAAGTGGAAGGTTTTATAATCGTTCAGTCCGTCTGTCTGTCCGTCCGTCCGTCTGTCTGTCCGTCTGTCTGTCACCCACTTTCACAGAAAGAACCACAAGTCCCACAGACAAGTGGGATACGTCATTTTAAAGCAAAAAATCAGATTAGGCTACATTCCAAATTTCATTAAAAAATTTAAATTAGAAGTTTATTTAAATTTAAATAACTAAATTTTTTTTATCTACATTGAAATAACATGCAAATTCTATTTTATTCATATTTTCACTGTTGTCATCCACAAGTCCCACAGACAAGTGGGATACGTCATTTTGAAGCAAAAAATCAGATTAGGCTACATTCCAAATTTCATTAAAAAATTTAAACTAGAAGCTTATTTAAAATTTAAATAACTAAAAATTTAATCTACATTGAAATAACATGCAAATTCCATTTTTATTCAATATTTTCCCTGTTGCCATTTCGTTAAACGTACGAGAAACTTTTGTTAAAATAAAAATACACTTTTGAAAAAATATTTATTTATGTGATATAATTCGGTTTGGATTGTTGTATTATCACAATAGAGTTCTTTTAATGGTTCTATATATATGTATGTAGAAAGATGCATAGAGAATTCTAACTTAACATTTAAAAAAATATGCTAAGTTTCGCTTTTATTTTTAAAGCATCAATTGTACAAATTATAAATTTTTTGAACTGTAAATTAATTTAATAAATTATAAATAAGTGAATTTTCGAAAGAAATGTAAATGGGAAATTGTGGCGACAAAAATATTTATTAAAAAGATTACATCATTATTCTTCGAACTTCAAACAAATTTAGCAAACGATAAAGTCTAATTATTAAATCTGAGAAAGAAGATTAATGAAAATAGTTAATTTTGGCGTTTAAAAGTTTGAATTACAAATAGCTAAAGGCCCTGTTTTTATTAGAATTAAATCACATTTGCCATTCGCAACAATCGCTCGAGAAACTTTAATTCTTTTAGACAATAAATTAAAATAAATTTATTTTTGCGACATCGATCAGTTTGAAATGACGTCAAATATATTTCACTACGGAATCCTTGTATGTTGATATGAAATGTTTTCATCCTATTTAAAAGCGATGAATATGACATATTTATTCTTTAAAATATAAATTAATTTTTGCAAACGATAAGTAATAATTATTGAATTTTCGAAATAAAATAAATGAAACTAGCCAAATTTAGCTTGTAAATGTTAAATATAGAATTAATGTTGTGTTTGGCGCGTTTTTTCCTGTTAAACACAAATATGTGGAAGCGAGTTAAGTGACAGATTCTGTTACAAACCTACTTGTTTATTATTATTGAAAATACTAAATAGTTTAATGTAACTGTACTGGTTTCCCTGTTAAATAATAAATAAACAATTAGTTTCATTGCGTGTAACGTTACACAATTCCTGGGGTAAACTAACTAAAATCCAGAGATAGATCAGAATTTTTTCACCAAAATTGATGGCACAATTTATCGACTCAAAATACTTGAGCAATCATAAATGTTGTGAATTATAGTAGTTCGCAATGATCTCTTAAAATTGAAGAATTGCAAGGTACTCTTTCATTGTAGTAGTTTTGCAGAAAAAATTATATGTTTTTCAAAATACTTTTTTTTTACATTCTCTGCGTTACTGTTCGTTTCGAATACCTTCTCAATGTATTTAAACATTGATAATTAAAAAAAATAATTAGGAAGGTAGAAAAAGTTTTCTAACAGTTAATATTTAGATTTTTTTTAACTTTTTATATTCATGTAAGATTTCAGTTACAATGCAGTGTGGCAAAATATGCAATGTAAAACAAAATGTTAAGTTTACATGATAGAAACATATTTACAGAAATATACCGTTATTTTTTTCAAAGGTCTTTCCTTCCAAAAATATGCTTAAAGTAAAATTTTACATTTTTAACCGCATAGAGCCTACTAGGCTGAAACCGTAGAACCATTTACTACTTGCTAAAACTGTGTGTGCCAAAATAGCTCAAATTGGATCAAGTTAGGGATTGCCCGTGTCATTGTCCGTCGGTGCCAGAGGAAACAGAAGTAATCGTCTATCCGGAGAGGTTGTTCCATTTGTGCCTGACGTACAAAGCTAAAAGAAAGATATTCGGGGCTACTACGCTTGACATCTTTAGAATTCAAATCTGTGGCGGCATTACGCTACTTCTCGATGCAGTGCTTGTGCGACAACCTCTTCTAACCAAACTTATTAGCTTATGTGGCAACACCGGTACTGGATGTATAAAACTGACTATTTGCTCATGAACTCTAGGGCCCTTCCGTGGCCGAGTGGTTAGGGCATCAGCCTAGAGATTCAACCTTCTCAGGAGTGCGGGGGTTCGAATCCCACCTACTGCCAGTCATCCTATAAATCGGATCCGTGCTGGAAATAGTAGAAAAATCCTCATCACGGATGGGCCCGAGTACACAGGGACAGACGTGCTCGTAAAATCTGTGGAGTCCAAAGTCCCGACGGCGTTAGCGTACGATGTTGCTCGAAGTTCCGTTGGGTGCCCGCTCAGGTGTCGACCTCGTCCCTTGACCAGGGTTCTAAAATACGAGGCGTTATTGGCTGTGTTAAAGCTCCTGAAGGAGGCTAGAAATAGGCAGCCGGAAACGATTACCTTACCTTACCTCATGAACTCTCTCTTCTCTTCGGCAACGCTGCCGCCCCGGGATCGCTCGGTGAGCGAGCGACGCAGCAACTAATTATTGTTTACTTTACTTTACCTTAACTTAATTGTTGTTTGTTTATACACTTGTTACTTTTACTAATGTTAATTAAATAAATGTTGTTACTTGAAGCCAGCGTATTCATTGAACACTCATCTACATGATAAGTTTAGAACAGTTGCAACCGAGCATGGCGAGGGGGTTAACCCGGCGACCCCCTTCCCCATAAATCCATTATAATATATATATTTATAACCAACATATAAATCTGTATAGTGATCAAAACCAGAACAAAAGAATCCTCAACTGTTTAGCATGTTAGGCAATTTACATTTCTTGACATTTTCATGGGCATAAATCATAAACTTACATCAATCATGAACACCATAAACTCAAAGATAAAGCAAAAATAATTTTATTTTTTCTTTAAATATACTATACTTACATGCAGTGTCATTCTATTTGTAAAACAACTTTATTAATCCTTCATGAAACATTTATATACATTTTTATAGAATATGTTCAAGTTTTATTTAAAGCTAGTAAAATTCTGTACAGACAGTCTGCTTATATAAAAGTTACAATTCCATAACAAAAAAATTCCGACAACCAATTTCTTTTTTTCAATATTGTTGTTTGAAGCACGCCAAAGCACAACACACACTCCATTCTGAATCCTCTTTATTTTGACTGAGATTTTCGACTAGAGACTTCGCCTTAAAGTTGAGTTTGTTCTCCTACTAACGTAAACCTTTAAATATTTTCCCGTAGTGACGGTATTCAAGCAGCAAAGGGCATTATTTCAGAGTACATTCCTACAACACATACTTTAAAATTCATCCTGGTTTTTCATTTTACTTCTAAAAAATCGATTCTATTCCAATCATTCTTAGTACTTTAGTCCTTTATATATCTAGGCCAATATTTTATTGTAAAGGAGACTAGTTTTCCACCATTTTTTGCTTGTTTTTCTTTTTCATGTTGTTTGCTTATTTTATTTTACTTGAGATACTATATTGGGAGAAAAAGGAAATATCATTGCCTTTCTTACCTTTTTATCTACAAACTGGCAATACAACTTTTCCGCAATTTCAATATAGCTTTAGAAAGAAAAAAGATTAAAACGAAGCATTTTGAGCTGAAAACGTGACCCGTTGAAGGCGTACATTTTCCTAGTTTGTCTAATAAGCATGAGGCAACTTTTTTTTAACTATTCTAAAAAAAGAATTAGCTCATGCCAAATACTTTTTTAGTTATTTTTATGTATATTTTGTTTTAAATTAAAATTACCAAAAAATTTAATTCCAGAAAATATATAAATATTGCAAAAAAATGCTAGTTTGCTAAATACTAGTCTCCTTAGTCTCCTAGATCTATCAAAGCTTAAATTTAGCAAATTTCAATAAAGGTCATTATCATGCGAATATTATTGAACATTTGCAAATTGTGTAAATTTCTCGTTTGGGCTGAAGATGTTTAGTGCTCGTTGCTATAAGCAAAGTATGGCTAAAAGTTAAAAAAAAAAACGTATTTATCACATGCACAGACATCCTTTCCAGATAGTTACTAGAACAGCATATATTGCTTCAGATGATTACTAGAAACTTTCAACTTTTTTTTATAACTATTCAGACCATTTTTAATATAGAACAACACTTTTTTTTATATTCTGAACTTCATAAAGGGCTTTTTATTGTTCTATATTATAAAATAATGAAATTTTTGACTTATTGCATTGTTAAATTTTGGCGCAAGATTGCACCGGTTTTGGAACGCGAACTTACCAATTTTGTGGTAAAACACTATGGCTTTGAAGCACCATAAAAATGGTGATTCAACGCTCCAAATAGGGGTGGCAGCCAAGTTCTAGGATTCCGGTTCAATCCAGCCCCAAATTTCTTAGCAGTGTAAGCTTAAAAATTTACCCCATAGGAATACTAGACCAGCCCCTTCCCCCTCTACTACTTCAGAACTATACTCCTAAACTTCCTTCCTTTATCCACAATTCTGGTAATGTATAGGGAATTGTTAACTAAAATAATATAAATTGACACTAACAACTCTCTTTATGTAATGTTTTGTAAGAAAACTGCAAATAATTCAAGAATATGACGCCATTCTGAATTTCGTCTCTAGCATTTACTTACAATAGGATCATGTAGTCATTATGAAAATATGATAATTGTGACCAGTGACATATATTAGCTGTCTCATTGGAAAATAAATAAAATCATTAAAAAATATGCTTTGATAAAAAAAAAATCTACTCACTACATTCAAATGATAATAAACAAAATAAAAATTACCGTCATTTCACACATTTGTAATCGTCTAACTGGGCAAAAATAGCTATGGAAACCAAAAAGGTTTTTTTGTTCCATTTATTACGATATTGTTTAAAAACAATAAATTCTGAAAACTATTCTAAGTTCTTTTCGCATAGATACATTATATTTAGCATTAATTATCATATTCCCAAACTAAAAAAAATCTTAAGCACTCTCATACATACACTTCTGTTTATTCAAAAAAGATTAATATCATTAACATATCCCATTCACATACTCTCAAGACCAAACTATGAAAATCCATTCAAACAACAATCGAAGGAAGAACAATTCTATCTTTTCCTATTTTCCCCACACCTTTGGGAAACTAAACCAGTTGCCCGAAGGAGAAGAAAATTACATTTTATTCTTATTTTTGTTTGCGTTATTCCTCTCTCTTTATAAACTGTTTCCGTATCTTAAAACCAAAGGGCTTCCACACTCTTTTTAATTAAACAAGGGAAAGCTTTTGTAAAGGCTATATCCATCCGTCTGTCTGTAGGTCACCCACTTTCAGACCCCAAGCTACAAATGCTGCAGAGAAGTAGTCAAAATATTCAGCGCATCGAAATAAAAAGATATTGGAAATCTCAAAAAAATTATAATTCGAAGTACTTTAATTATCCAAAAAACCCCTCAAAATTTAATGCTTATTTAAAAAGCATAAGAAGTCAATTTTATTGGAATTAAATCACCATGTGGCTGCTCACAAGAATCGCACGACAAACTTTATTTCTATTAAATAAAATATTTAAAGAAAATTTATTTTTGCTGTAAAAATCAGTTTCAAATGGCGTCATATAATATGACACAGTCATATTTGATTTTCTTAATATTTGCTTAGAAAGAGGTAAAAGGCATTCGATTTTTATTTAAAAAGGTAGACGTACATTTTCATTTACGTTAAAGTATTTTTCAAAGAATACTGAAGTAAGTGAATAAAACATATTATAACAATAAAAAAAACGTTTATTATTAATTATTCCTTTATCATTTTTTTTCCATTGTCTTGTTTTTTGAAATAGTATTTAAAAATCATTCTTCGAAATATAAAAACATTTTGCAAACAATAAGTAATAATTATAACATTTTTGATGAAAAATAGTTTGTATAATTAGAGAATTATTTATATTGTAGACGTTAAAGGTCCATTATAGAACTAAATGTTTTGTTTGACAATTTCTGTAGAAGCATGGATTTTGTATGGAAGCAATTCTAAGTGACAGTTTCTGTTACACACTTACTTGTCTAATTATGGACTATTTATTAAGTAACAATGATATAACATTGGGAAATAATGGCAAATATTAGTGAATATTTGGTTGTTTTACCAATGTTTTACAAACTACAGAAGTGATGAGTTGTGGATTCAAGGTTTTGTAGAGTTTGTAGAGTAGCTTGTACTTCTTGTCTAATTTTATTGTTTTGTTTTAAAATCGTCTAAGCCCCAACAAGTACCATATACGTAAGTATGATACATTGTAACGCATTGTTTAGTTTGAATAATTAAGCTGAAGTGGCAGTGGTAGCCGGGTCCCAAAACCAAAGTCTTCTATCTGTGTTAATCCCATGGGAAAATGATTTTCTGAGCCAAACTACTCTTGCTATGTTGAATATTTTTTACAAACTCTATATTTCATATGATAAATGTAGTGGTCTCACAAAAATTTATAATACTAGTTTTTGAAATTTATTCGAATATTTGTTTAATATTTTTCAATCAATTATTTTACAACAAAACACTCTAACCAATTTCAAAAAGCTTAATTATCGAACCCAGTAATCTACCCAGCTAAAAAAATCAGCAAAAAACCTGCATGTAAAATGCAGAAATGCAGGTTTTTTGAAGAGAAATGAAGGTTTTATGAAGGGAAATGTTTTCAGCATTTAACCTGCAGTATTTATATGGGTACGGTGCTGAAATATTCAGCAAATAAATTTCAGCAGGAAAACTGCATGTTTTGGATGAGAGATAAAGCTTTTATGCAGGAAAATGTTTCCAGCATAAAACCTGTAGTACTTTTACAGATATTATGATGAAAAATTCAGCAACTAAATTTCAACACAAAAACTGCTTCTTTCAGACGAGAGATAAAGATCTAATGCAGGGAAATGTTTTCAGCATTAAACTTGCAGTACTTTTAAGGGTATTGTGATGAAAAATTCAGCAACTAAATTTCATCAAAAAAACAATGCTTTTGAAGAGAGATGAAGGTTTTATGCAGGGATAATGTTTTTTTAAAGGTATTGTACTGAGAAATTCAGCAACTGAGTTTCAGCTGGAGAACTGCATGTTTGTAAAACTTTTGAAGGTGATTTTTTTTATTCTTAAAGAAAACTGCCATTTTTCTGAAGGATTCATCCTAAAAGAACAAAGAATTAGCCGTTTCAGTTCTACATGAAAACAACAATTTCTCTTAAAATTTTATGCTGAAAATACCTTTATTTAACCTTATACTTTTATTACCTTTCTTTAGAGTTTATTTTTTAACCTATATTTTAAAGTACACTTAAAATACTGTTTTATCTTTAAACTCACATTTCAATAGCACTTAATGTGCAATTTTATGCAAAAAATTATCTAAACTTTCTGAGAAAAACGGACAATATTTCAAGCAAAGTATTTTGTCTAAAAACTTTCTGCATAGAATTAATACAACATGTGCATAATTCTTTACAGCATAGAGTTACACCTAAAGCCTGCAGGGGCCAAAATCGTTTTCTGCAACAATGTCGACAAGTGGGTTGCTGCTCAAGGGAAATTACAAACCAATAACTTCCATGGTGCTGCATTATCATACCAGTGTAAACTTTGTTTTGACGACTCTAATGAAGCGTCATTGAAAATAAGTATCAAATGGGTTGACCAGTTGTGAGTTTATTTGAAGTTATTTTTAAAAAATAATGTGTGCGTTAACCCCAAAAATACTGTAATTTTTTTTGTAGTGAATCTTTATCTTAAAATTGCTCTTTATTTTTTAAATTAGTTTTGATATTTTACACTTGTAGTAATTGTATCCCAGCTAAAAAATTGTTGGAATTTTTCGCGGAAAATCATTTAATTTTCAATGTAAACATTTGCAGTTTATTAGCAAATTTTGCAGCAAATTAGCTTAATATGTTCAAATTGCAGATCTAGATTTTGTTAATCTGTAACTTCTAAAAATTCAGAAACGATATCAAAGCTATAATTGGCGATTCAAATTCTTTTTTTTAAATTTCCATGGACATTTTTGATTTGATTTTGCAAAAAAGAAGAAAATAATGCCCCCTATATAAAGAGACAGTAAAATTTAAACGAAAAAAAAGCAGATTTAAAAGTTATTTGCTTAATATTTCAGTTTGCTCAATAGCTTTGCTCTCAACTTTTTATAGAAAATTTAAAAATAAATAAATCTTAAAGGAATTCTTAAGATAAATTTTTTTTCTAACTCACAAAATTTGCATCCAATTTATTTATTACCACCTTAGAACAATTAACTAAATCTAATTTAAATATTTTTAAATAAAAATCATAGACAAATTGTACGCAAAATCATGAATCAAATTTATTGACTATAATCGAATCCATGGAGTGTGTAATTTTGTATGTTCTAATTATAACATATACCGTTCCTAATTTGAAAACGCGCTCCAATTTGCAAGCTCCAATAGCGCTGTTGGTAGCGCGCTGAACAGCTACACAAATACCCTCAGATCAAATCCCGTGCTCCTTCCTTTCTACTTGGGTATAAATACAACTCAACTTCAAAATCTTCACTTATCCTGCAGTTTTTTAAATGTTTTTCCAATGAAGGAAATATTAAGGTTTTTTTATGAAGGAAAATTGAGGCTTTTGATGAAGGAAAAGTGAAAGAACTTGGTACCTAAAACTTCACTTATCCTGCAGTTTTTATAAAGGTTTTTAATGAAGGAAATATAAAGGTTTTTTGGTGAAGGAAAAATGGAGGTATTTGGAACCTAAAACCTTCACTTATCCTGCAGGTTTTCGAATGAAGGGAAAATATAGGTTTTTTGATGAAGGTTTTTGGTTCCAAATACCTGCAGTTTTCCTGCAGCTTTCCTTCAAATTTTTTTCAAGGTTTTTTGCTGCTTTTCTTAACTGGGTAGTAACGTTTATCATTTAAATTAAACCTTTTGTATAGTAAATATTCAACACAGCTTGAATAATTTGACTCAGAAATTCTTTTTTTTTCATTGGATTACCACATAGAGAAGACATATTTGGGGACTCGGCTACCGCTCTCGTCCCGCCTTCAAGAACTTCATTTTTTTTTCGGAAAGCGATGTCACTAAGATAAGAAGTAAATAAAATTAAGCCTAAATCTCAAAGGCGAAATTAAATGATTCTGAACCAGCAAATGCTTTACCGTAGAGCGCTTTCAGCATGTGTGTAATGCTGGCTTAAGTATAAATCCCGAATACAAAATTTTTACTTGCCTATTATTTTACTCTTAATCAGATGCATTGCTATCACTGATCGTAAAAATATAAAACAAATTTCATATTCTTGAGCAAAGGCATGACCGTCCTGTTCTAGGGACTTACACCCCTCTGCGTCTGATTTGCAATCTCCTTGCCTCCTCCTAAGTTTGCGTTTGAAGGAGCGAAAAATAAGTTGGCTGCTTTTGTACGGTACAGACAATAGTCGAGAGTTTTAACGGTAGCTCATATATACAACAAAATATAGCGGTTTCCTAAAAGCCGTTTGTTTTCGCCTGCACCTTAGGCTGTTTTTGCATGGGAGAAGCTGTTAAAAGGTGTTTTTGGTGCGAAAAAAGGGGGGTCATAATGCAGGTGTGAATGGGTGAAGGCGATTTATTCAAAAATTTAAAGTATAGTGTTGCTTAAAAAATGGTTTAGGAATTATCATCGATAAAAAATATCAGTCATTTTTTATGGAATTTAGAATAAAAGCCATATTTAGCAATGATGACATAAACAATTTACTTACTTACGGAATGCTGGTAAAAGTAAGTTTTAGAGTTTAATTGTCATAAAAAAAAGCGTTTTTTCAAATTTTACGCAAATCAATTGCTTCACTAAATTTGCAATTCTCAAAATCATGAAAGACATTTGTGTTCAAAAGAGTTGTGCGAAAGACAATTGAATTGGTTTCAAATTAAATTCGGTTTCATTTTGGTTCGGCTTTTTGTTTTCTTACAAGTTCGCAATGATAAATACAATAATCTTAAAGATGATAAACCATTGACAATCATTAGTATGATAGTTTGTAGCGGCCTCGGTAACCCTCAGTCTACCAAAAGGATCCTCGAGGTGGAGATGAGTTACCTCGGCTTATATACTACTATTTCCGATGTTATTCAGGATACTGGTAGGAACGCAGAGGTAAATCTGCGCCCTCTGACGAGTGGATGATTGATTCAGGTTGCGTGCGTGTGGTAGCCGCCACAAGTTATTACTCCAAGTTTACTAAACAGATCTTATCATAATACAAAGTTTAAAAATCAAATAAAATCATGAAAATAAATATCCCATAATATTCCATGAAATTTTATTAACTCTTATCAAGCAGATTATTCTATTAAAATTGGAGACACAAATTAACGAGTAACCTTTTAATATTTAGATTCGCGAGCCGAAAATGCTTGGAAACTACATTTAAAAGTTTTTTAAAATTCTTATTGATTATTTCAAACACAGAAATTTCATGTTTTTATATTAGGTGTTATTATAATTTCGGTGTTTTTTGCAGGTGCTTGCATATTTTTTTATTCTAAAAAAATAATTTAGAAATATGTAACAACTACTACCTGACTCATTATTTTCATAAAATTTTTATCTAAATATCTTACGTAAACTAAAAAATAAAATAAGTTAAAAAATGGTAATTCAATTAATGAGGATTTCTATATTAAATTACTCAACAAAAATCGTTTTATCTTAACGCTTTATGCTTTACTCCATTATTGAATAAAATAAATCTTAATAAAAATTTTAGATTTGCACTTTGAAAGTCGTTAAATGTATTCCAAAAGTATGCTTGCAGGATATAATCCAATGAATATAAATATAAAATATTCAGACATCTGATGAAATGCACAACGGAAAAGAATCAAGTTGCAAATAAAAACGTAAAATTAAGTGAATCGTTAAATGCATATTAATTCCTATTCATAAAATTAGAGAATGAAATAAACTTTCGAAAAACCTCATGTAAATCTAATCAAATTTATATAAAACTCGAGTCAATAATAAAATTTGAATGGGCTTCCTTCATTTTAAATTAAGTAATGTAAGTCTGCAATTATTATTTGATGGATTCTATTCTTTTCGAAAAGCATCAAAAGTAATAATGTCTCATCCGGAATTAAATGGATATCTTGTGTCCTATTTTTTTTTTTTAAATCTTTCCACTATCATTTAATTTATTTCGTATGCATTTTTTATTGCAATGAATATTGTTCAGTTTATTGAAATAAATAGAATTGACATTTGTTATCTTATGAGAATTCATTTAATACATATTTTAACTCATATCATTGATTCAAATAAACAAATCCAAAAACAATGTTGCATTTCTATATCGCTATGCACATTTGACTTCTACTTAATACCACATTAATCATTCAAGTAAAACAACTGCTATATCTTTCCTTTAAAAAATAAAGTCTATGCACTAATAGACAATTTTGGCAATTACGCATGTAAGTAAAAATTTAAAATACATTTTAGAAATATTAGCATTTTAATTTAAAGATTAATGGAATAAAAATTAAAGGTAGATTCTATAATATGCAAGCAAAATGTCTGAATTTTTATTCAAAACTTTCAAAATGAATTCAATTTTTTATCCATGCCTAAAAAATAGGTAAAACAATTTTTAGTATGACTACACTGTCAAAAAACGGTGCAACTTTACAAAAGTTGTAGAGTAACCTTACTAAACCAATGAGTTTGTGGGGAATAAGGAACCTTCTCTTATGTGAGGTACCTTCCCAAGAACTCTAACTTCCTTTAATCTGTTGTAACCTTCCGAAGACTTTTAGCACATGCAAAATCATACATTTTTTGAAACAAAAATGATTATAAAAAATAAAAATAAAAATATTTTACGTTATTATATGAACGTCAACTTACGAACATTGAGCAGTCCGTAAGTTGACGATCTTGCAATTGAAAGACTGCAACGGCAAGCCATTCCTTAGAACTTACTTTGACTTTTTTTAAAAATATTTTAAATTAAAGCCACATATTAGCTACAGAAATTCACATTACTATGCAGTTAATGTAATGATTTCTGTAAATTGCGTTTTCTACAAAGACATTACTGGGAAGACAACAACATGCGAGTGTTATACACGTACTCGGGTAATTTTTAATAGCTGTAAAAGTTGTTTTCCTACTAGGGCATATTTCTAGAAAGAAAGCAACATTCGGTTCCTCCATGACTTTAGAGGTAGTTTTTTTTAAACACATTTTAGTGATGTGACTTTATTCCGTTATGGTTGCGTAATCTTAATACGTTTTTGTGCGGTAAGGTATTCACAGCTTTTGGGTAAGCTAGCACACATTTATTCTGTAACAAAGCTATCTGCCACCAGTTTTATGGAGTTACGTTACATTAAACATTTTTCAGTTTCCATTAATATTAACAAGTAGGTTTGTAACAGAATATGTCACTTAACCCGCTTCCACACAACAGTTGTGTTTAACAGGTAAAAAGGCGCCAAACACAGCATTAATTCTATAATAAACATTTACATGCTAAATTTGACTGGTTTCATTTATTTTATTTCGAAAATTCAATAATTATTACTTATCGTTTGCAAAAATTTATTTATATTTCAAAGAATAAATATGTAATATTCCTAGTTTTAAATATAATGAAAATATTTCATATCAACATAGAAAGAATCTCGTAGTGAAATATATTTGACGTCATTTCAAACTGATCGATGTCGCAAAAATAAATTTATTTTAATTTATTTTCTAAAAGAATTAAAGTTTCTCGAGCGGTTGTTGCGAATGGCAATGGTGATTTAAATCTAATAAAAATGGCTTCCTATGCTTTTTAAATGAGCATTCAATTTTGGCAGTTTTTTACATAATTGAAGTACTTCGAACTCGAATTCTTTTCTGAAATTTTTAATGTAATCTAATTTCGATGCGCTGAATTTTTTGACGTATCACACTTGACCGTAGCATTTGTAATTTGAGCTATGAACGTGGATGACGGACAGACAGACTGAACGATTATAATACCTTCGACTTTTTACGTTATAAACGTAATGTGGCAGCTAATAAGTTATTAACGAGGAAACAACAACCTAATACATCTCCTCACAATATCATCTACAATGGATCTTTACTAAGGACAACCTAATAGTCATTTGAGGTCCATTAATGGCCAATTGACATGTAAATGGGATTTCAACTTGATCTGACGACAACAAACAGTTGTCTAATGCATTCTATACTGGTGTATTAAATGAGCACACGCGACCTGGTTTAAATAGTCGCATTAGTTATGTGTGTGTGCTGATATCTTCGAAGGGAATTTGCATATTTGGTTTGTGCAAACAAACATAACAATAACAGCATTGTTTGGCTATTTGGTCCTCAATTCTATTCAAAGGATTGGCTTGAGAACAATGGATTTTATGTTTAAAGTAGAAAGTAATATGATCAAATAATATGTTGATATCACTATATGAATTATTTTTAATATAACTGTTTTATAATTGTTTCTTAAACAAATTTAGCTTTACTGTTTTTCTAATTTATAAATCGAAAAAATAATGATGATAGCAAATATGTAGAACAAGAAAGTAAGTCAGATAAAATTACAAGTACAAAAGGGTTTAAACCCATTACAAACATTTTTTCTAGAAACTATTCTATCCGTGTTAATGAAATATAACAGTATCAAATATAAAGTGTATTAGAAACTGAATAATATTTTTCAGCCTCGTGTGTAAATTCAACGTTCAAATTTGAATTGCATTTTTAGAATTGAAATACAAGCAACTGAATATATTTAATACAATAATTTGATTAAAACTCCTTGTATTGTTATTAAGTTTACTGACACAATAAAAAAAATCTGTATTGCAACTATTTCATTAAATGTGAGAGCGAAGAGAATTATGTGTAACTAGAAAAAACAAACTGCATCTTGGAAACAAAACTATGAGTTGAATACAACTCATATGTCACCCAATGTATTGACTAACAAGAAAACATTCAAAGACCTCATGTGTAGTTTAAACATCAACCAAATCTCTAAAAGTAGTCCTCTAAAACGATCCGTCAATCCGTACCATCGCTTGCATTCATCCGGACACACCAAAGGGTGGGAGTGTGCTCTTCGAGCGCCCCCTGTCGTGGGGGCGTGACCCCTTTTGGCGCGCTTCTTCAGAACGGAATAGTTTCGCGCGAAAGACGAACGCGATGGGATACGAAAGACTTTGCCTATGGATGTCCCTTACTGTATTCAAAGTTGTTTGGGGGAGACCGGATAACATAAGAGTCGGTGAGTTTGTTTTGAGGTTTTTAATTGGTTTTTGAGTTTAAGTTTTGGATTTTATTTAATAGGCGAAGAGGTTATGCACCTGTTGAATAAATTCAAAATATTAAGTTTTATAAGTAGCGGCAATTAATATGCGTATAAAGAACCTGAAATATTTATGTTTTGAATGGTTTGTAAAATATCGGATATCTTTAATGTGATGATGTTTCATTGCGTTGTTTCTATTTTTTATTGCACATATTTTGTTTTAACTTGAAGACAAATTATATTGGTATTTATACGTTATTCAATTTCCATCTTAAACTATTTACTACAAAATAAAAAATAATTTAAAATATAGTATTGCAATAATTTCTTTTTCAGACTTTGTCTTAATGCAATTTTTTAAAGCTTTTCTTTGAATACGTCTTTGCGAACATTCACTATGAAACATTTAATAGTAGTTTTGTTAAAGCATTTTTTATAATTGTATTGGAATAATATTTTTTAATGTATTATTTTACTAAGTACTTACGTTCTCAACCCTGCTTATATAATTACTAAAACAATTATAATTGATTATACAAAGATATGTAAAATAAGAAGAAAAAATATGACAATAAAAAAAACGTCGAAAGTTGTGTTTGTTCACCGAGCAATTACTTTCCTTCGTGAATTACTATTTTAAGATGGCATCGCTTCAATCACTTGATTTGGTTACGTTTCATTGGACTATACATAGGTTATTTAATATTTATCCAACATTTCGCATAGTTTCACTTTTTTATTTCTTACCTTTCTTAAAGGCTGTTTTTAATTAAAATCTTTGTTAAGACCAATCTGATTGATCCTACGGAACTCTTATAAAAAAATAATGAAGAAAATCTTTTTGTTAGGTCAATTTATGATTTTAGTAATACGGCTTATGTAAATAGAAGTATTTGCTTTTTGTTTTTAATTACAATCTTTTTTCTATTTTCCTATATAAATTTAAACTTTATACTTATATTTGTCCAATTTAATTTTTTTTCAGTATCATGTCAATACATAACTACTGTACTAATAAATATTAAAATCTTTACATGAAGTTCTAAAATTGCAATGACTTTGAATTCATATCATAGGAACTATTAATTTGCATATTGCTTTTTTATTATAAAATGTCATCTAAACATTTATAATAAATATTTGCAAACGTGCATGTGCATATTTATTGGTTATACATATTTTCCTAATCCCATATAATATTTGTAAACTTAGTTTGACGGGCGATCTTACAAAAATTACAGCAATAACTACGATTTTGACATTTACCATTACAAACCGCATTAACTTTTAATTAAATTAACGCACTACACGACAGCAAGAATTTATTTTTCACATTGAATAAGGCCATAACCAAATGCCATTCTAGCTAACGAAACAAAATAACTGTTTGTTTGCAGATAAATTTACCGCATATCACTGTCAGTAATAATAACACAATGAGCTTAATGTTATTCCAAACTGGTAAACGGCATTCACGTCACTTAATTCAGTTATTTTATTCAGAAAGGCACTAAACACTTTTTTAAACTTATTTATCAAAATGCTATGTCTTTTTCAAAACTTAATTTATGAATAAAATATGCTACATAGATTAGTAAACTTATAAAAAGTGTCCATGCTTTTTTTTAAGATTAAGAGCACATTTTAGGCAAGAGTAAATTGTCATTCATTTTAAGATTTTGGAAGGTTGGATCTTTTCTCTTTTCTAAATCTAATTGAATTAGAAAGTGTTTTGTGGATGAGTTATTAATGTAAGGCTTTTCTGATTTTTTTTCAATTGAGGAATTTATACGATTGTTGGAAAGTTGTTGTCTGTCAGTGGTTAATTTCAGAACTCCGGTTGTAGAATTAGCGACCTAAAACTTTTGATTTAATAAGTCCATTCCAGGCTGTTGAAGTTGCTTTGTAATCCCCGCTTGCACATCTTAACATAAACCATAGTAATCTGCACAACAACTTTTTAATTAAAAGTTTGATATCTATGACCAAAAATGCAATTTGTCTATATGAAAAATTCAAAAATCCCAATTTCAAAATCATTTAATCAGTCTAGACCATCTTGTATACGAGTATTTTTCACATAAAATGCATTAGGCATTGACATTACCATACTATAAATAGAAAATGTACATAAAAAAACACAAAATATTTTAGTAGAGATGTTTGGATTTTAATCTACTTCAGTCTAATCCCTTGACGGTTGTGTTTGATTGCATTGTGTTTGTTTGATTGGTTACCCAAAACCTAAATATCGTTGCTTGATTCTTTTAAAAATTAAGATGAACTTCGCCTTTTGAATAACTCTGGTTTGATGTGCAAAAGATTATATTCATGTTTTAAAGAAGTAATTTTCAATATGAAATAAAATTTTGATTATACTATAATCTGCTCTTTCCTATTAAAACATATTGTCTTAATATAATATGTTTTTTGTTTATTAAAAATCAATTTTATTTTATCACTGAACATTAGTTCTATTATATCGAATTAATTATTCATTGCGTTCTCTTGGGAAGAAGCCCCTTGTTGAAACAACATGAACCTATATAGCAAATAATTACTCAGAGTTGATTCAAGAACAAATTCACCAATTAAACTGCCTTTACTCATTAACGACGATGGGCGAGAAAATTTGCCATTGCGAAAGTGAGCTTTCTGCTTATTAAAAAAAGAACTTTAAGAAAAATGAAGACCATTGTACTGAACAACTTATGTAGAAAAAATCAAGGTACACGTAAAGGAATTTTAAAAGCTTAATTCTTAAGCTTTTATTTGGTAATCAATGTGTTAATGATACTCCCCAAAGGGCCATTCATGGGTAAAGGCAGAACAACAATGGTAATTGCGTTAAGTTAAAAGTTCGAATATTTCATCATAAGTGGCATCACTGGCACTTAAAAGGCTTCTTTGAAACGAATTGGTAATCGCTGATAACCACTACTCTAAAAGATACGATAACAAAAAAAAATCATTGTAGAAAACACCAATTATAATTATTTGTTCAGATTTTAGGAAACAAACTAGAAAAAAACCACCATTACCACACACTAATTCTTCTATTAGTGATGAAAAAAAGTTATCAATGTATTATCATCATTATTTTCTGTGTGTTCCATCGACCGCAAAAATGCATCCAAATAGTACAAAAATTATATAACAAAAGAAATACAATGCAAAATTAAGTGCTGAACCAAAAGTTCCCTTCTCTCTTCTCAAAACCATTAATTGCATTAGGGTATCTTTGGTTTTTACTTGCATTTATCAAATGACTCCTTTCCTGGTACGAGAAATGTATATTAGGGGTGACTGTAAATTACTTAAAGGGATTATGCGAGTGTTAGGAAAAAGTACAAGGCTTTCAGATAAAGTTTTAAATAGGTTCAAACAATAGTATAAAGTATTAAATAAGCATGGAATTTGCTTGATTGGACAAAAAAGTCAATTATTGCTATTTCTAAAGCTTTTACTGATCTAAGAGCCGTTTCTATTATTTTATTTAACTAAATATTTAAAAATATGTAAATTGCACAATTGCAACAGGTAGTGCTTGTACCCCCCTCTTGTTCTTTCTGGCCAATTGTTTTGAGTTTCGCTCATCTGAGAACTAACTTGGAGGTTTTTATAAAATATATGCATAAAAAATATTTTGTGTTGAAATACACAAAACTTGAACAATGAACAATGTTTACAAAATAATCATTCAGCACTTTTTTGAAAGCAATCATCAAAATTGAATTGGTTTACAATATGGTAAGAAAGTATAGATTTTACAATAAGTCGCAACATCAATAAATCTTATTTAAAAATTTTTTGTTCCAAAATTCTTTATTTTTATATAATCTATCATCCGCGTAAAGAGCTCCAAGGACCGTTTACCATCTTACACCATTTATCTTGCTTATCTTTTTAAGATTCCGTCGAGATATTTGACACAAAAACGTAACAAATATCAAACACCGAAATAAACTTCCTTTTCCGTCACTGCTCCTGGGGAAATTATTTTCTCAAAAACTACTGGAATGCTTTTTTATACGAGTTACCTACCTCTCTAGACAAAATAGAAAACCAATTGAAAATAAAATATGGTTTCTGGTTGAGTAGTTTCTTGTTAAATGGCCGATCGAGTTAACCTAGAAATTGAATGTTGTGTATTGCGTCTGTGTTTATTTTTCAGGCATAGCTCAAAGAAGTTCTGTTGCATAACACTTATCTGTAGCACATAAAAAAAAAGCTCTTAACCCTTTCAGTCCCAATGACAATTTGGCACCATCATTTTAGAAATTTTTGCACCATCATTTTAGAATTTTTTTTCTGATCGTCTATAGCTATTTATGATATCAAAAAACACATCATTCGATTCTTCAAACTTTTTTCTATTAGAAAATATTTTTCATTAATCCCAATAGATGTAAGCCCTATTATTTTTTTTAAAAATTATGATCAGAAACATGATGATGCCAAATGGCATCACTGGGACTGAAAGGATTAAAAGTCTTTACAAATTATGTTGTATATAGCACGTTTATTTAATCAAGAAATCTAATATTTCATTTTGCCTAATACTTTTAGTTTATATTTTAATGCATACAGTCATAAATATCTATTAAATTTTTTTTTAACATATATCAAAAATCATTCTCAGTAATTTCTATTTGAAATAGTTACTTACAGCCTTCAGAACAACATGAGTGATGATTTCTGATAATAATGATCTGATAAGTGTAAATCTGTAAAGTTTTAACATTGCGCTTAGGGTATGGGGGTTTAAACTATTAAATTTAATAGTTTAAACTCCTAATAGTTAAACCCCTAAAGTTTAAACTATTAAATTTAATAGTTTTAAAGCTAAAAATTGTTTAGAGGAAAACAAGTTTTAATGTGAGAGTTTCTGTGCACAAGCAAACGCAACAAATTTGTTTAGTTTAATTGAAATAAGAGAAAAATAATTTAATTTTAATCAGTTAAGCGCTGTAAATTTTAAAATATAGTTTTCGATTTTTTTTATTTTTATTTATCAACCTATTTGGAAAAAAACTTAAAGCTTTAATAAGCGTTTTCCTGCCTTTTTTTCTTCTTATTTGCTGATTGAAGTACTTATTTTATTTGTATTCAATATATTTTCTAAAAAAAGACATTTTTTAAATAAATGTCCTCGGTTGTTTTATGCATATATATTTTGTGTTAAAAACGAACATAAACAGATTTTTTAAATATTTATTTTCAGATAAAAGATGCTTTACTCTGTAAATATGTGTTTCTCTCTATAATAAGTATTGGTGTAACCTTCCAATAAAATTAATTCTAATAAAATTAATGAACTTAATTTTCTTCTAAAGCATTGATTTGAGGGCTTGTTAGTGTCAATATTTTTTATGAACGAATGATTAGGTAATTTGCTTTCTTAAAACAAACTGCGCATTACCTGATACAGAAAATAGTGAATACGATAAGTTAATTGACAAAAAAATTATAATAAGGCGTAACTTATTGTTCTTACACATTATTTCTTTTTTTAAATTTCACTATTGAAAGATTTCTTTTTGTCGTATTGAATAATATTTGAGTTAATTGTATATAATAAGCTTGCGAAAAGTTATGATTACAGAAAGAAGTTTGATTTGTAATTTGTGATTTTGACTAATATTTAACTTTCAATTAAATAATAAGAAAAATGTAAGTTAGGGAAAGTATTGAGGTGAGGTCGAAAATTCTAGATGAGGATTTTGTGTTTCTACACGTTTTAAATGGTGTTGATTCCAAAAATAAGTATTTTGAACAATCGTCCGTTTGTCAGACAGTTTGTCTGACTGTCTGTCTAAAACCACTCTACAGCTCGAGCTAAAAGATTTATCATCAGACATGGTGCAATTCCTAGTACGTCAGAAATCATAAAAAGGTTTTCGAGAAAATCGCACATTCGCAAAAGGTCAGATACCTTTTTTGGTAAAGCTGTTGCTGAAAAACGAAAGTGATAGAGAGTGATAGATTTGATAAACGAGACCTATTCAGAACTAGTTAGTTGACATGTTACAGAATATATACTATATTCAAAATTGCTTTCTGTTAAAACTTTAATCATTTTACCACCATCAAAAGCACTACCAACTACCAGTAAAACACTTAAAAGGCCTGGCTTCATTCCTTTATTTCACCACATAAGATTACTTTGCTTCCACTTTCCCCAAAACTTTAAGACTCCTTCTACTTGATTAGTCTATCTAATGATCGATCTTCTGCGAGGTCTTGATCCGCTGGGTTTTTTTAAAGTTACTTTTTGTTGTTCTGTTACTAGCCCCTGCACTACAAAGCCCATCAGTTCTCTTTTTAATTATATCTGTGTCAGAATAAATTATTAGTGAATTTCATGGACTTCGTAATTTGTTATTATTTTTCATTTTTTATGCCGTCCCTATTTCTTTGAAGAATAATTGTCTAAACAACGAATAAAATAGAAATTCTTTATATTTATCCTCAAGTATTTATCTAAACTTTTCGATCCTTTAAGATCCCTTTAGATTAAGACTTAGGTCGATCATCTTTACTCCAGAGCACTTATCTCAAAATCGTGAAGCGAAAAACCATTTACAATGCATAAAAGGTTTTATTTTCTTTCAATACAAAAAATCACAAAAGCCCTCTTCATGAATTTCAATTTCAGTCATCAATTAGCTCTGTTGGTTCGGCAACATTCCAAATAATAATTTTGTTAGAAGTAATATAGCATCATTGAAGCAGCATAGGCATATTTTGCAATGAAATTTTTTTAAATAATAATAATAATTTTTTATTGCACAAAAATAAAATAACATATATTAATTTGAAGGAAAAAAACAAATACAAAAGTAATTATACAGTAGACAGAACACCAAGGGTCACAAGGACCATATTGGCGAACGTAAAAAAAAGTATATGATGTAAATTTACAAACACAAAAAAGAACAAATATTAAATCACAAGTAAAAAATATTATTATGGCAACAGAAGTGTCGGGGGTATATTTAAGAGGGTTAGTCAATACAAATGAATTACTGTTAGAATAATATAGATATTCGGCAAGATCTGCAATATTGTTTAGTAAAATTTTTAAGAAGCATTAAGGGCAAAAGTGTCGGTTTAAATGACAATGCGCCCCATTGAGAGGAAGTCTAATTTGTGCTTATCAAACTCCATATAATTAAGAACCTCGGTCAAGTAACTCCTTATCTAGCCCCCATTGGAGCTTCAGGTGACATTCTACGCTAACATCGTCAGGAGCTTGTACTCCACACATTTAACGAGCACATATATCCCAGTATTCTCAGAGTAGGGTCAGGTGGGGTAAAATAGGTCAAAACGCAGCACATTTTGCATTCACACCTTCAAAGCAATAAAAATATCAATTTTATCAGTGTAAAAAATATTTAAGATACGCAAATGAACATTTCTTATATCATGTAAAGTGAAATTTCTTGGAATAAACAAATTATTGATATTGATAAATGTGTTTGAAAAAGTACTGTAAATGACTTATTTTACCCCATGGGTGGGGTAAAATAAATAATGCTTTAAAAACAGCTTCAATTACTCAATTTTTTAAATTTCTTTTTAACATTGTTTAGGAAGCAATCAGGAAGATGATATAAATCTTCACAAGAACTAATACAGTCCCCTGAGGATAAATTCTGGGTGGGGAACGTCTTTGACAATTTGAGAAGCATCTCCATCTGAAACATCATATCTTTAAGAGGGAATTAAATAGGATTTTTCTTTTTCTCTTGAAAATATTACTGTGTATAAGTCTTCTTCAATTTGTGAAAGAATACCAAGAAATAACTTATTGCTTTGATCCCCAAAAACTCGACCTGGACCCACTTTCTTATTTGCAGTGAATTGAAATTGTCAAAACTATCTTAGCTCAATGGGTAGTTTTTTCACATGTAATGGTTTCATTTCTTCTCTGTTTACCTTCAAGCATGTTTGACATTTTATTTTCCATTCTTACATTTTTAATATGTAGTCTATTTAAAGAAGTTGAAGAAGTTAAAAGTTCTCATTTTTCTTGCTGCATAAGTTTTCACTTTTTTCACTTCCTTGCAAGCAATTACTAGATTGGAGTACTGTCTTTACGATTGCAAATTTGATGTGCTTTAAAGGTTAACCTATACTTGACTCATCTTGAAGGGTAGCTCAAACAGTCTGACATGTTGTGGTTACCGACGTAGATGACTTTTTTTAATTGATGATGCGATTGCCATTGATTTAACTGTTGGAATTGTTCCTTGAACATGGTTTTTAAACATTTGTTTTATACCTTTCGAGGAAATATCCCACTTCTTTTGAATTCATCAACATTGTTTTCGGATTGAAATTCTTGAAAGCGGTTTTCAATAATGAAGAGGACAATGAATTTCAAATTTGAAGTAATTTATGAGTAAAAGAGTGACAAACCATTTTAAAAGCAGTCTATAAGAATAGTAGTTATCAGAAAGAAATTTAAAAAGCAAAAAAATGTTAGTTGTATAATGTGTTCTCAGCCCAATCTATAGAAAATATGACCTATTTTACCCAACGCAGGTTTTTTTTTGCTACAAAAAATAAGTCTTTCCTTTATTTACTTCGAAATATTTTGACTTTGTTCTTGAACAGCATCTGTACACAATAAGATAAACATTTAATATACACGTACTTCTAGCTTTTCTTAAAACAAAAGTTTTCTGCAGCCAAAATTTAAAGTTTCACAAATGAAAACATATAATGGCGAAACACTGTAACTGCCCAGTAGAATGTGCAGTTAATTTTGCATATAAACATTATCAATAAAATATAAAACTGGCATCAGGAGAAGAAAAAATTATCTCGTTTGTTTTTAAGGAATTGTGTTTTAAAACTGACCTATTTTACCCCGTGACTTATATTACCCCACCTGACCCTACTTCAGTAGACGAGGCAGTCGTCTACCTAATGAGTCAGCCACGGAGAGTCGCCACTTCTGTAGGAAATAAATATTGGGGCTATTTTCAATTATTGCAGCATCAATTATTCTTAGATAAAAACCTGGTTATTATTCAATTGAAGTCAGAAAAAAAAATCATTTCAATATACAGAGGATTTTGGTTTCGGTTGAAAAAAACGTCGCAATAGAGCTATGCAATGGATCTAAAACCTTGTTAAAGTGACGAGCAATATACAACGGAAGAATGTGGATTAGAACAGTTTCGAACAAAAATAATGCTCTTAGTATAAAAGAAACTATTTCAAATTACGTGTACTTAAATATTCAAGGGTCGCTTAAAGCTCTCTCAAACCAGAATACTTCCCGTCATCTTTCTAAATCAAAGAGAAAGAAGAGAAACCTCTAAGAACACTTGATCTGCATCTTCTTTCAAAACAATGACAAAGAGGAAATATCATTTAGGATTTACTGCTCCACTTTGTATACTTACATTTCAAAAGTGAAGTAAAGTGCAATGTAAGTGAATATGCACGTTAGGCTGACTAGCTCTGGATTAAGCGCAGTGTGTCTCCAAAGAATAGTTAGTTCGTTTTACATTCATTGGCGATTAATATCGTGCAAAATAACAATATCATAAAATATATATAATATTATAAAGTTTGTTTTGTTACTTTGTATTTCAATGTAGGTGATATTTTGCACAATTATGATTTATACAATTTTGTCAATCAACATAAAAGTATGCGTGTAGAAAAAAAGTAATGGATTCCCTCAATGATGGATTGTTTTAAATATTTTAATGTGTGATATTCAATGTCACTTTAGAATTATTTAAACCCCTTTGAAAATAATGTACAGTTACATGTACATATATTTTAATTATCATATTGACTCCACAGATTTTGAGAACATGTATATCCCACTCGGAAACTCAAATGATTAATTGTAGACTGACTTATTTTTATTATCGTCACAAAGATATTTGTGGAATGACTTCGCTAACGGAGATTCAACACCGAAAGTCTCAGTCTTAAGTGGGACATCGTTAACCACGGATTTCCTTAGCATTTCCTCAACTGATTGTCACTGATCCTCTATTATCCCTAGGATATTTAAATGTATTGCGTATTCAGGAATTCACATTTACATATATTTAAAATCGGACAAGTAATAATGTAACTGTACTTACAAGTGGATTTCAAACAAAAATGGTACGTTTACAAATATATTCTATTCTTGTTGCATTTTTATGACAGTTAAACTATTTTCTAGAGAAAAAATTTCCAACAGTAAAATACCATCTCTAAAACTTTAGGTTAGGCATCAGTTTTAGCAAGAAAGTTGTTATGATCTGAACGAACCGACCTCAGTACTAAAAATACAAAAAGAATAATAGCTTGAACACCAGTAATTTTGTAACAACTAAACTTAACTTCATGTTCTATTCATACATTTAATTCTCCCTGGTATTCGTATTCATTCCGTATTCTGAACTCATTAAAAGATGTTGTACTAACAAATCCGTCCTCCTTCTTTTTGAGTATGTGTTACTGGCGACGAGGCGGTTCGCCCACGATTCTATAGTAAAAAAGCATCTGCAGTTTAATTTTAACGATGTTTCATCGAGTCAAGATGACTTATGCTCACGCTATTACCAAGCTTCTGCTGGACGAGGACACCTAGGCACTGTGTTCGTATTCCGCGATTCCGAATTACTATAAGTTTTAATCGATTCATTATGTTTAAGTAGTCATAGAACAATATTAAACTTTAAAAATCGGAACAGATCTCCGAATATTCAGAACTAGTTAAGATTGACTAAATCGATAATAGTAAGAAATAAACAGTTACTACTATATTTTAACTGTATCAATTTAAAAACGTTATATCATTTTTAAATCGATGAATTGTCAGATCACAACGTAACTTAGAAGCGATCCGCAACTTCAGTGAAGATGATGTTAAAAAATTGCAATTACTGAACATTTCCTTAACTGTAGAAATAAATCTGTTCAGAATTCATAAACTTTTGTAAAATGTATTTCGTAAGTTTACAAACATTTTGTATGGTTTACAGTATTTTTTCTGTTGTTTCCGTAATCTTGTGTTCGATAAACTTATGAGGTTACGTATAGACCCGAAATGAAAAACTTAAAACTCATTTCAAATCGGAAATTTTTAAACGTTAAATAAACGAGTACGAGGAATGAAGTTTAATACGTATGTTCTGAATAGAAATTCGGACGGTTACTTGGAAGTGCTTTATCAATGGGAGGTCAATGCTGTGGTATAAATAGAAGAAGTTCAAGACTTTACTTTCGGCAACGTTAACTTGCTGAATTGAAAGAATGGCAAAGGGGTTTTTTTTGTTTTAGTTGCGGATTAAATCATGTTAGTGCAGAATGCAAATTCCGTAACGCAATATTTCATTTTTGCAAGGGTAAAGGTCATATTCAAAAAGTCTGTCAGAAAAAGAATTCTAATTCGTCTCGTACAAATGAAATTCAGGTACCGGAGAAATACGTTAATTCATTACAGAGTTCTTCTTTTAAGCAGAAAATTGAGGTACAAATAGAAGGAAAAATTTAAGTTTAGAGATTGATTCGGGTTCTTATTATTCGATAATTTCCATGAGCACCTTTCAACGTGTGTTTGAGGATGAAAAACCGGAGATTCGTGAAACTCGTGTAGAATTGTGGGATTTTCAGAGGAACAAAATTCCACTTGCAGGGTTTTGCGAAGTTCAGGTAACTTAAAGACCGTAAAACGAATCTAGAATTATTAGTTTCAAAGGGGCGTTGTACCAATATTCTGGGGTATTCTTGGTTTGAAGGTTTGGGAATTTATTTAGGTGGAATAAACGAGACCAAATCTGACATCATCAACGATTTACTTTACAAGTATCGTGATGTGTTTAGTAAGGGACTGTGTTCTTATTTTTGGGAAAACCAATTTATTTGCCGTTGAATCCAGAATGTCCCCCAATTCGATTCAAATCAAGAAACGTTCCGCTCGCCATGAAACCTAAAATTGAAAATGCTTTAGATAAGTTGCTTAAAAAAGGGGTGACAGTGCCAATTGCAGATCCTAAGTGGACCACGCCTGTAGTCCCTCCCTGTGATTAAATGGTCAGGGGAAGTAAGGCTATGTGGAGATTATAAAGTGGCGTTATATAATGCTATGGCATACCACCCCTACCCCGTTCCTGCTGTGAACCATTTGATTTCAAACTTAAAAGGAGGGG
Source organism: Oedothorax gibbosus (assembly GCA_019343175.1). Lineage (NCBI taxonomy): Eukaryota > Metazoa > Arthropoda > Arachnida > Araneae > Linyphiidae > Oedothorax > Oedothorax gibbosus. The sequence continues at coordinate 81,840 of JAFNEN010001220.1, forward strand.
GATTCTATGCAAAAACAGATTTAGCACAGGCGTACCTACAACTACCAGTTGACAAAAAATCGGCAGAGGCCTAAACAATTATTACCCATAAAGGCGCGTACAAGGTAAAACGTCTCCCATTTGGCATAAAAGTTGCTCCCGGAATTTTCCAAAATCTGATCGAGAACTTGTTCCAGAATATGGAGGGCCCCTTTTTTGATGATTTGTTAAATGTAGCAAATTCAACTGAAGAGCTAGTTTCACGATTAGAAAAAGATTTGACTAAATTAAGGTAAGTATAGTTAAAAGCCAATCACGATTCCTGGCTTTAAAATATAAGGAATAAACATAAAAGGCATAAATATGACAAACAGGAATTTCTAAAAAAAAAAATTTTTATTTTATCAAATAAATCTTTTAGAACACACCCAATATCGGAAACCTTTCAAACATAAAACCTTTTTTATAATAAAGTTTTATAATAATCCTAAGTATATAAATTAATAAGCATTTCCAATTAGGTTCCGCAAGTATTTATGCTTTTGTAGCAAGTTAAAGAAAATATTGCAAAACCTGTCGATGTGAGAAGGGTCCAGATTTCAATGATTTTCCCTCCCAGGACCCTTACATTTAGTTTCCAGTCCCACTGATGATGAGTATTCAAATAAGGCTTTTCTCAGTATAGAAAATATTTGTGTTGGGGGAGGGGGTAGGTACATATAATATTACGGCTTGTGTGCTTGATCAGAGACCCGCTTATGAAGCCTTCGTCAAGTAAGACAGACACAGAAAGAATTTTTACTGTCACAGAGAAA